>ML799613.1:123005-135066 GCA_009831015.1 Picea engelmannii
ATGGGATGCAATCAATATGGATTTTGTATTGGGGTTGCCTAGAACACAAAGAGGTGTTTATTCAATCTTTGTGGTAGTGGATAGATTTTTCAAGATGGCACACTTCATTCCATGTCAAAAGACCAGTGACACAACTCACATTGTGAATCTTTTTTTCAAAGAGGTCATTCGACTTCATGGGTTTCCAAGAAGCATAGTTTCGGATCGAGATACGAAATTCATAGGGCATTTTTGGAGGACCTGATGGAAGAAGCTGGGGAATAACTTATCGTTTAGTTCGACTTATCATCCTCAGATGGATGGATAGATAGAAGTGGTGAACAGAAGTCTGAGAGACTTGTTGAGAAGCCTGGTGATAGAACACCATATCCAGTGGGACAACATATTACCACGGGAAAAAAATTCTTATAATGACTCAGTTAATAGGAGCATAGGGAAAAGTTCGTTTCAGGTTGTCTATGGCATGCAACCAAGAGGAATTTCTAAACTGAGGTATTCAGAAAAGATTGTGACTAGGAGCGCTAGTGCAAAAGAATTCGTAGAGGCGATGAAGGAACTTCACATTCAGGTGAAGGAGTGACTACATAATTCAAGTTAGGAATATAAGCGTAGAGCAGATCAGTACAAGAGACAACTTCAGTTTGAGGTTGGTGACTTGGTTCTGGCACATTTGAGGAAAAAAAGGTTCCTGAGGGGAACATACAATAAGATGAAGATGAAGAAAATCGGATCATGTAGGGTCTTGAAGAAATTTGGGGCGAATGTTTATGAGATTGAATTACCCGATGGGATCAGAGTTTCTCCGATATTCAATATCTTAGATTTGTACCCATATAAGGTTGGGGAAATAGAGACTGGAACTGAACAACCATTAATCCAGTGGACAAAGTAGATGCCAGTTGCAGACAAACCACAAATGGAGTGCATACTGGACAAGAGAGTGAGCAAGAAGACCAGGGGAAAAAAATACTTTGAGTATCTGGTCAAGTGGAAGGGCCATCCAGTTGAAGATGCCTGCTGGGATAATGAAGCGGAGATCCAAAAGCATGGACATACCATGCGTGAGCTCATGGATAGGAGCCCATGAAAATTTTCAAGCAAGGGAGTATGATGCAGGAGCATCGCCAACATCAAGCGAGCCAACGCGAAAGCAATAGACAGCTGGACAAGCACCATCACAAATTTTGAAATCACCTTGGAAGTTGTTGCGCAATCTTAAATGAAGCCATTAAGAAGAAGCGCACTTGTATGATGTAAACGGACCTTGAGCGATTGCTCTCGTCCTTAATAGGTAGAAGACATTTATAGGAGTTAATGCAAGTAGATAGAATTTAATTCTAGATTAGACAGTTTTAGAGCACAAGAGGGAAACGGGATATAGACACCCTCATTGTGTATTGTAAAGTAGTCAGGAGAAGAAGAGCATGCAGAGAGATGTGTAAGAACACCCATGTACAAACATTTGGACTAATAGAAAGAGGTTGATTCAAATTCATGATTTTGTGTTTGTTTTCTGTGTATTGATGTTGAATGATATGCTCATGAATGTTTGCTTCCTGTTATGCATTTTCTTTATGTGCTGTGTATATGATTTCATGTTTTAAGTTTGAAGTCTGAGAAGAAGTAGGAATGAGTTTCAATTGTTTCTCTATCTGAGCAAGAGTTGCTTCAAGGAGTGCAGTTGAAGTGTCCGCAAGGAGTGCATTGACAGAGGGTTCAAATAGGGTATCTTTTGTTCTCGTTCATTCAGAAGGTGTAGTTAGGCACAAGAGCCATGCAGGGAGTGCACAGGCTGAGTGAAGTCTCAGGATTGCGAACCAGAGAGGAAGAAATTAAAGACTACTGCTACAGGTCTACGCAGAGTCAAAAGGATTCAAGCACTTGAAGTGTTTGAAGGTTGCCGCAAGGAGTGTGCGCAAGAATATTTTCTAAGGCTCAGAGTTATAAGACATTCGCGATTGTTGAAGGGAAGTGCAAGGAAGCTATGACTTGAAGTTTGTAAGAAGCATCATAATTTTTCACCGCAGGTGGACGAGTTCCGTAGAGGAACACTTGGTCGTTCACAGAAATCACCAAGGAGGAACGAATGGTCGATATTCTCTGAGGAGGATTCGCGAAATCCCGTGAGCCGTCAGATCTAGTAGAGGAGCAGGGGAAGATACGATGAAGTAATCCCAAAGGGTTCAAAGCTCAGGAGAGACAGGACCGTAGATCCAGGCTATCAGGGCCGTCGGATTTACACGTATAATTCCATATCGGGTTTTCGCAGGTGGTAGTCCCGTAAAATTGGCAACGGGAATCACGATATCACGATACACAAAATACCGACGGCTAAGAGAACAGTGTGAGGACCACAGGAAGCCATCAAGTGGACAGGTGGCACGATGTTGACAAGAATTCAATTCGGTTGACCATATCGGAGTTTCGTGGGGTGAAGTTCTGAAACATCTGCATTAAGATTCGCGATACCACGAAGTCTGAAATCCTGACAGAGGTGACGTGGCATTGACGGGTCAACTCGCGCATGTAGTGGAGTTTCGGCATATCGGTATTCGGGAGTCAGGGAATCAAGTTAGTCAACATCGCGAGTGCCGAAAATCACAATAAGGGAAATCCCAAAAGGGGAAAAGGGAAAGGTCAGCGTTGACTGTATCAGGATTCGGGGATTCGCGTGACCAACGCTTGACCATTGACCTCGCGAAGTCGCGATGTCCGATCTCCCGATTGTAAAGAGGGGGATCCCACGAGGATTGTTGTGGGTGCATATTTCCCTATAGGGAAATAAAAGAGCGCTAGAGTTCTTCGAGCCATGTGAAAGGAAATATCCTATGCTGATGAGGGCCTTTTGACCTGCGGGTTGAGGGCGTCGGCATCATTTTGGTTCTTTCTAGAAGAGACTGGTATTTTTACTACTATTGGAATAAAGAACTGAAGAAATTGTGGAAGACAATGTCTTGTAAATGTGTTGAACCTACACATAATATATCTAGCTAGAAAATACCACACACATTTGCAGAGAGAAATTGAGAAACAAGAAGAAAGAGAGAATGAATCGAAGAATTATCATTAACCGTAATGAATAATGAATAATTTACACATGATATATTATGTATAAATCAATCAATGTGCACTGCAGGAGAACCAATGCACCATAGTGGTGGTCTAGAGTGATTTGGACAGACACCAGCAGTTACGAGAGTGAACTTCCACCTAGTCTAGTTTCTCAGGAAGTTACGGGAGTGAACTTCCACCTAGTCTAGTTTCTCAGGAAGTTACGGGAGTGAACTTCCACCTAGATGAGTTAAGTAGTCAACCAGTCTTCAGTTAACTGACTGAAATAGAGTGTAGTGAGGAGTAGATCAAGGAATCAAGGGTAATGCAGCAGTATGGTGATGAAACCAAGAATAATGTGCATTATCATGGGGATGATCCCAATGTTGCATGGTGACAAAACCAATGCAGCATCTAGACTCAACTCAACTAGTCAAACTGAACTATCAACTGAAGAGAATATTCTCTAGGTGGAATATTCTCCCCTAAAATATAAGAGACTGGATAATAACTAATAATGACTAATAAACAAGGAATAACATTAGGAAAAATAAATCCTAGGTGTTTGTGAAGTAACTCCAACACCCCCCTTGAACATCACAATGGTGAAAATAAAGAATGGGTCCTGGAAATAAGGCCATGTTAGGTACCCAAATACAAAACATACATTGAAAATAATGTGAGGAAAGATGGAAAACCTCATGGGAAGAATACCCCCTCAAGGTACAATGTATGTAAAAATAAGAAATGAAAGTTTCTAGGAAACTATGTCCTTCACTCCAAGATGACTTTGTAGAGATTGGAACTTCTGCTCAGTGAAGGTCTTAGTGAATATGTCTTCTATTTATTCTGTTGAAGGATAGAACTGTAGGTCGATGATCCCCTTGTGTACTAATTCCCTAATGTAGTTCATGTGGATCTCGATGTGCTTCATATACTACCTATGAAATGGATCTCTGTTGAACTTCAGAGTGCTCAGGTTGTCATACCAGATGATGATCGACCGATGAAACTGAATTCCCAACTGAGTGAGAAATTGTTGTAGCCACATATCCTGAATGGTTATATTGATTACCCCTCTGTACTCTTCCTCGACTGAATATAGAGAAATGACAACTTGCTTCTTTCTCAACCAACAGATAGGCCCATAACCAAGACTGAGTTAGTAACCATATGTGGACTTGAGATCAATGTTGTCACCAGCCAAGTAAGAATTAGTAAACATGATGAGATATAATGTAGAGTTTGTTTCATAATGAATCCAAAAGGTGATGGTTCCCTATACGTATCAAAGGATATGCTTTGTAGCCTTCCAATGTAGCTCATGTGGCTCCTTCATGAACCTAGAAACTGAACGAACTGTATAGGAAAGGTATGGTATGGAGTGTGTGAGATACAGCAAACTCCCCACTAGGTTTATGTATAGTGTGTTGTCAACCAGTGGAGTGTCCCTTCCATCCTCAAATTTGACTCTTGATAGGAAAGGAGTCGGAACAGACTTGCAGTCTATCATGTGAAATCTCCGAAGGAGATCTCGTGCATACTTTTCCTAAGATAGTTTGATGCCTGATGCATCCTGATTGATCTAGAGTGCAAGGAAGAAGTGTAGAAAACTCATTTCCATCATCAAAAATATGTCATGCAGAATCCTCTTGACTGCAACAATCATTGAAGTCAAGAAACTGGTGATCAACAAATCATCAACATATAGAACTAAGTGTAGAAGTGAATCAATCATCCTGAGCATGTAGACGATCAGGTCTAATTTACAATGTAAAAAGTTTTGTGATAATAAGTAGGATTCCATCTTGGCATACGATGCCCTCGAAGCCTGCTTGAGGCCATAATGGGACTTCTTCAGTCGACAGACCAAAGATGAGTCCTGCATAAATCCCTAGGGATGCTCCATATAGATCTCCTCGGAGAGATCATTGTGAAGAAATTCATTCTTTACGTCCATTCGATGGGCTTTCCATACCTTGGTTGTCACAATGGAAAGTGTCAATCATATGGAATCCATATTTGCTACTGGAGTGAAGGTCTCATTATAGTCAATGTCATGAACCTACTGAAAGCCTTTGGAAAAAAGCATGGCTTTGTATCTGCTAATATGTCCATTTGTTGTGCTCTTTGTCCATTAGACCCATCTTCATATGACAGGTTTCCTCCTAGAAGGAAGGGCAACCAGTTCCCAAGTTTAGTTCTCAAGGAGGGAGTTGTACTCCTCCTACATGGATGATTCCTAAAAGGCATTTATCGCAACCTCACAATAAGATTGTGGATATGAATATTGAACCAAGAAAATATTCCTAGATGGGAATGGTTCAGTGGCAGTGAGTGGAACAGGGGCATCCTCAAAATCAAATCGAGTCCTCCTAGAATCGGTTCGATCACCAACAAGATCCCCTGCATCCTAAAGACTAGTTTGTGCCCACTTGGGCCTCTTCTCTGGCTCTTCATCTACATATAGATTCTTTGAATCTATATCTAAATCATTTGATTCTATGAATCATAAATATCATCTGAAGAAGAGTCGGCATGTGCATTCTCATCATCTCAGACAGGTGGAAGAATGAAGGTTTCTGCATGTGTTTGTTGAGGTACATGTGAGACACTTTCCTCGAATTGGAAACTTCGCTCAATGATGAGATGGTCTGAGGAAATATCAATAAGTCTATATCCCTTCACACCATTGGGGTATCCAACAAAAATACATGCAGTTCTCTATGGATCAAGTGCCTTCCTCTTTTCAGAGGGAATCTGGGCCCATGCACGTGAACCGAAAATATGAAAGTGGGTCACTTCTGGTTTGAGGTCGCACCATGCCTCGTAGGGGGTCTTATCATTGACATATCTATGGGGAGATATGATTTGGATTTAGGTTTCACAATTAATTTCTTTGGACCATAGTCTCTATGGTAGTGACTTTCCATGTAGAATGCAAGATGCCATCTCCTTTAGAGATCATTTTTTTCGCTCAAAAACTCTGTTTTGTTGCGGATTATAGGGAACTATGTGCTGCAACTAAATCCCTACCTCATGAAAAATATTTTATATCTCATGATTGACATAATATCCCCTCTTATTAGTTTGAAGGATTTTTATTTTCTTTCTATACTGTGTCTCAACCAGGGCTTTGAAATCTTTGAGGTGTTTAAAGACCTTGGATTTTTGCCTGAGAAATTAAATCCATGTGAAACGTGAGAAATCATAAAAAAAAATGAGAACAAACCTCTCTTTGTTGATATATGGATGTGTAAAAGGACCCATGAGGTCACTAAGGATTAGATCTAAAGGAGCGAAAGCTCTCTGTGTCTTTCCTTTGTCGAATTTCTCTTGAGGGTGTTTTCCAAGAACACATCCCTCACACACTCCTTTGGATAAATGGATGTATGGTAGACCGTCAACCAATATTTTTTTGCTAAGTTTTTGCATATATATTAAATTCAAATGCTTGAACCTTTCGTGCCATATCCTACTATTTTCATCAGCATGGGTAAGTAGTAAAGCAAAATCTGGTTCAATAAATTCAAAAAATGTATACAATCTAGATTGATGATTTACCTCACCGGTAGCAACCCTGGAGTTGGTTTGCATGTCATAAATGTACACTGCATTTGATGTGAATATGAATTTATTTCCGATTCCTAAATTCGTCATATGATATACGGAGAGAAGTTTGATGGAAATTTTGGGAACATGTAGCACATTCTTGAAGCTTCCGTTGGTGAGGTCAATCCTTCCTTTTCCGATGACTTCGACTGGAGAGTTGTCCCGCATCATAATAGGAGGACCTTTTGATGCAACCAATGAAGAATAGACTTCTTTTGTGGAATTCATGTGATGTGATTCCCCTGAATCTACGATCCAAGCATCGGGAGAGGAGTTGATGAAAATCAAGGCATGGCTAGAATTTCCTTTCTTGGGATTCTGATCTTATGGCTTCTTATTCTTAGCACCCTTGGGGGTGTGATCTCCAATGTTGCGTTGTGTAAGTATTTGAGTCATTATATATATTTGTTTCTGCATGTATGCATATTCTGAATGGAATCCTTTATGGAAGTATGAGCATTTCTCCCCTTTTCTTCCCTTTCCCCCTTTGGATCTGGAGGCATCGGTGAAGGGTTTTGTGTACCCTTCCTTCTTTAGATGTGCATGAGATTTCCTTTTTTATTTATATTTATATTTCTAATATTGATGGCTGCCATCTTTCACAGTAACTACATGCACCTTTCAGCCTTTGATTTTTCCCATGTTGATGAGCTTCGTTTTCTCTTGTATCAGTGATTCGATAATGTCCTCAAGAGAAGGCATCTTGCAGGTGGATCTAGAGGTGAATTTGACTGAATGGAATATTGATATGAACATGGATAATTCAAGACCAAGTTTGAAGAGAATGGTGAGAACAATTTGTTTCTCCTCCTTATATTTATCAACCCCGCAAGCTTTGAGTTGCGATAGTAAATCCTTGAATTTTGTAAAGAAATATTGTATATTGTCGAAGATTTTTGGATACATGTGAGAAATTCCATATCCAACATGTGTCCCCTCATCTCATCCTGTTTTCAAAATATCCGTTCGAAGGTGGTCTAGGATTCATTGGGGGTTTTACAGGAAGATATGTGAAAAAGGAGATCGGGAGAAATAAGACTGCAAATCGTTATAAATGCTTCATCCATTTGATTTAAATACTTGGATTTTTTTATGGATGATGTCAGTTCTATGTTTGTATTCAAGGTTAACCTGTACAATCCTCTGGTCTAGAGATGAATAATTATTCTCTCCTTCCATGCAAAGTAATTGTAAGGTGTAAGAATGAATTCTTTTGGGGAATCCATCTTTCTGTTGTCTTCAATATTTTGTACCTGCAAAAAAATTGGTGTATCCTTTTCTTAGCAGTCCGTCGGCTATGATACCATGTAAATGTGTTGAACCTGGACATAATATATCTAGATAGAAAATACCACACACATTTGCAGAGAGAAATTGAGAAATAAGAAGATAGAGAGAAAGAATGGAAGAATTCTCATTAACCGTAATGAATAATGAATCATTTACACATGATATACTCTATATAACTCAATCAATGTGCACTAGAGGAGAACCAATGTGCCATAGTGGTGGTATAGAGTGATATGGAAAGACACCAGCAGTTACAGGAGTGAACTGCCACTTAGTCTAGTCTCTCAGGCAGTTACGGGAATGAACTGCCACCTTGTCTAGTCTCTCAGGTAATTATGGGACTGAACTGCCACCTAGTCTCGTTTCTTAGGCACTTACGAGACTGAACTGCCACCTAATTGAGTGAAATAGTCAACCAGTCTTTAGTTAACTGACTGAAACAAATTGCAGTGAGGATTATATCAAGGAATCAAGGGTAATGTGTCATTCTGGTGATGAAACCAAGGATAATTCACATTATCATGGTTATGATCCCAATGTGGCATGGTGTCAAAACCAATGCAGCATCTAGACTCAACTCAACTAGTCAAACTAAAGTGTCAATTGAAGAGAATATTCTCCAGTTGGAATATTCTCTCCTAAAATATAGGAGACTGGATAATGACTAATAATGACTAATAAACAAGGAATAACCTTAGGAAAAAGAAATCCTAGGTGTGTGTGAAGTAAATCCAACATGGATTATGTGTGTATGACTCTGACTCTTCATGTTTATACATACATTTTTGGTAATTTCTTAATGTTAATATTTGAATTCTTTCCTGGTTAATATTATGTTTCTTTCAATTGTTATTGTTTTCCTACACAAATACAACAACTCAATGACTTCATTTGTTAATCAATTTATATTGGATACAAATAGTTACTTGGTTGAATTCCATATTTATTGTCACGTGAATTTATTGTATGCAAGTAATATCATTTGTCACTATGTTTGTCCTGTAGATTTCTCTTGATCATGATATACTAGTTTAGGATAGATTAAACCTGCATCTTATATCTTTAGTCTTTCATTCTAGTTTTAAAGTAGATAGTTAGGATTTTTTATCTTTTAATTCATCTGAGAACTTACGATTCTCATATTCATATTTAATTTTTTGTAGTTAATAAGGTAACCAAGCCACAAACTGATCAGAAACGCTATCCCAAATGAGAGTGGGTCTAATTGGGACCTGTCATCCATTAGTTTCCTCAAATCTGATTGAACGGGCAAATCCGGCTCATCAACAGGTTCATTTGGATCCTTCAATTTAGTGATAGTGTGTTTCAAATATATTTCTTGGTCAATATCATAATATTGTTAGGCTTCCCATTCCATGGAAACCAGAGGTGATACTAGTCGGTGCTAAAATATCCATGTAGTTTGTGTGACCAGTCTCAGCTAAGAAACATCAAGTATGCTTATAGGATATATACAACTATAATATCTATTACTTGGTGGATTTTTGGGTTGGAATTAATTCAAATAATAACATCATTCAATTCACCAATGACATTAACATCAGTTCTATCCAAGTATATGATATGTGTATCACTTTTGGAAAGAGTTGTATTCAACGTTTTTCACATAGAATGGGGCATGACATTTGATCATGCCCTAGATTCAGCTAGAGAATTGTGCAGATTTCTATTGAATTTTTCAAATCTTAATAAGAAAAGAGGAATGGAGGTATTGTATTTCTTATATGTATATGTTGAGTTCAAGTTTGACATTTTAGTTTCTCCCAAAGTTACTTTGTTTATGTTTTGACTGGGATTTACTATGTGGTTTTATTCTTCCTTTAATGCCTGCAATAAAATGATTTTCTACTAAGGAATCTCACTTTTCCATAACATAAATATTGGCTTTCATTTTCCTTATATCTTCCACTATATTGTACTCTAATTTGGTTTCCTCTTGTGTTGAAAATTTAGCAATAGAGTTGAGTACATGACTTGATTTGATCAAGGGAGTTGAGTTATCAGATTTTTTAGTGGATTGAGCTATGACTGGGTGGTTTTGAGGAATAGGGCCCTTGCTCATGGTTTGTATAAAAAAACTTTCACCATTTGACTCATCTTCTTCATTGAGGCTACCTCTAGGAATAATATGGTTTATATCCCACAACACCATAGTTGTTTCTTCTAGTCGTTCACTTCATTTATCATCTGTAGTATTGGATGTTGGGACATTCATATGATCAGTCAAGGAAAACCCATCTAGGAAATGGTTGGCCATAAAATTCATGACATTTATCCATTGAGTACAATTCTTTTTTGAGATATTTTCTTGATGATAGNTGGTTTCTCTGGCTGCAACCAGATGGAAGCTACAACTCCCTGTGTTCAAGCACCCACTTGAACCTCTGAGGACAACAGTCCTCCCGAGCACCTCCCAACCACCCTCAAATATTAATATTCGTAAATTAAACTCATTACAGCGCAATAAAGTTATTCAATGGCTTACCAGTCTTGTCGTTGTTTTGTTGCACTGCTTTACCCTGTCTGCATCAGTGTCTTCTGCACCCACCTTGCACTTTCTGTTCTTCTCCATTTATACTCTCTGCACCATGTCCCTTTCATGCAACCTTCCTCTGCTGTGTATTTCTACTCCTGTGCTCTACCTCCTTGCTCACACTTCAATCTTTCTACACAACGACCACAACAACTCCAAGCAACAATGGCAACAACAACCTCATCTCTTCTTTGCACTGTGTACTTATAGTTTCTATGCACCTTGTGCATGAAATGTGTGTATTTCTTCTGTATGCTCACACCATTCCCATATCCTCCACCTCTCGAGTGCTCTGCCTGATACTCATAGTAACTCTTTATCTTCTCTGGCCCATTTCACATGCGTTCAACATCACTGGGTGTTATGCTGAGATTCCTAAGCCTCTCTGGCAGTTGAGACTCTTCGTCTTCTCTGTAACAGTCGAGCTCATCCTTTATGTTTCAATTACAAGCTCCTTTTCTTCCAGAATAACTCTCCATGCACAGTCTATCTCATTTTCTTTTACACCCCTTCACCGATGGTTTCACTTCGCCTTTTCTCAGCCAATAACAAGAACACCTGTCTTTGCCACTGAAACGCTAACTTATTTTTCATCATCAGTCTGTTTCTCTTAACTGATTCATAACTGAAGCATTAATGTGTGAGGAAGAATAGCAACCCTCCGATCACTACTTGATCCAACGGTTCAGATCAAATCGGGATTTCACTCATCGCGATTTCGTCATCTGCGATGTCAAAAATCACAAGTCCTCCAGACTCGCGATTCTCCGATTCCCGATGGCTCCTTTCATACACTGGCCCTTCTGAGCTTAGCTCCCGGTCAACATGACCTTCACTTCGTGACCACAACCTTATGTCTCTCTATCGGGATTTTGGCGTTCTTCATGTTCACTGTTCTTTGAATTATGAAATCCCGATCCCCAAAACTCCGATGAGGAGAATCAATGGTCCAGATGCATTTTGGATTCAACGGTTATGATTGAATCGCGAAATCGCACATCGCGATTTCGGGTTTCTCGTTGTCAAGAGATTTTAACATTGCAAAGTGTCGATTCCCGATCCCTGAAACTCCATGCAGAGATTCAACGGTCCAGATCACTTCTAGCTCGACGGCTCAGATTACATCGCAAAATCGCATATCACGATTTCGAAGTTTTTGTTGCAGTGTGTTCTTGACATATCAAAGTCCCGATCGTCGATGCCTCTGCTGACGTCACACGTGGTTTGACACGTGTTAGATCCTGCCATGTGTCACTCTGATTCGTGAATTGCATGAGCCTGAAGTGTTGAATCTGCCTGACACCTGTCATTACCTGGATGTGCCACGTGTCCCTATCTGACGTGGTATGTTGACGTGTGTTGGATCGACGGTCTAGATCACTTGTTATCCAACGGCTGTGATTAACTCATGAAATCACATATCGCGATTTCGGGGTTTTCGTTGTCAAGTGTTCTTTTCATATTGAAATCGCGATCCCCGATTCTCCGATGAAGGAAATCAACGGACCAGATCTAATTCTTGATTTAACGGTTGAGATCATATCGCGATTTCAG
>ML799613.1:136865-147929 GCA_009831015.1 Picea engelmannii
ATTATGGAAATGAACAGTTCAACGATTAGACCCCCGATTGTGGTTTTGCCATCAAATTTGTCTAAGTCTTTTTGGAATTTCTTCCAACTAGTTATGGAACCAACTGGGAGGTTTAAATACCAAGTTGAAATTGAATTCTCAAAGGTGTAACGAAAAATTTAGCACACTACATCTTCATGTTGTAAGTTCATGAACCAAATAGCTAGTGTAATGTATCTAGAGAGGTAGTTGGAGGGGGGGGGCATAGTAATAATAGTGGATACCATTCAATGTAAGGTGTACTAGGTCCACTATAGTATTAAGTAAATACCACTATGGTAGTTATATATAATAAATGTAAAAGGACTTCTTAGAAGGTTTCGCTTCTAGAAGGTTCCTCCTCTAAAATGTTCTTAGGTGATTGGTAGCACTATATAAAAGGGTTCAAGCAATGTAATGGGGTCTGAAGAGAAGTATTTCATTGTGAGAGGTATCTCAATAGGAGGATTCCCCCTTGAAGAGGCAAGTGAATAGGAGAGGATCCATTGTATGGTGTTTCCTTACCCTAAGCATTTATAGTAATAAAGTGAAGATTTATGAATATTTGTGGTGTTTATATATGAAAGTATTTCATGTTTCTATATTCAAATATATTTGATACTATTGTGGTATTGTGTACTCATATCTATTCAAGTATATAACAATTGGCATCAGAGATCTTTCCTTGGCCAAAGAATTATGGGAATTTTGTTTTCTATTTTTGCATATTTTTTCGGAGAAGAAAAAGAGGGTCGCGACATTTCAAACAACTCTTGTAGTTTTCTATGTGGAATTTGTAGAAATTGGTTGTATATATAAGTTACTCTAAAAAAAAAACAATTTAAAAATAAAACCATATGAAACGTAGTATGGAAAGCGAAGATATCATCATTTTAAAAGATGCTTATTTCAAGGGGATTTTTATGTGGATGGCCACACAATCATTCATATTTTTGTTCACCTAGGGGTCTAATTTTCCCCAAAAAATTACATATTTGAGTTCCTCTCATAATTTCACTGAATTTCAAAAAACCAATCATCCAAATTGGAGCTCTGGAAGTGAATATATCGTCAATTTAAAATCGGTCATTTTCTAGGGTCTTCATGACAACAATAGGACTGCGAAGACCATAACTTTTCAAAGAGTGTTGAGATTTCTACCAAATCAGTTCCATTGGATAGAGAATTTCCATTCATTTGTTTTGGTATGTTTTATGTGGTGTTTCTAATGGATATTCACTCTCAAGCCCTCGAGGAGGCAATTCTACATAAGTTTGAAGCATTCCAATCCCAAATGCATGACACATTGCAAGCCCAAATGCATGCCTTTCAAGATGGACTCGGGGACATTTTTTGCAATATTCACGAGTCCTTATCCAACATGAAGGAGTAATATACTATGGAGGACCTCATGGATTAATATTATCTAGAAGTGGATGCTTGGTATGATTTTACCGCTGAATGTGATGTTTAGTATATGACTAATTTTCATTTATGGTATGAAAACCACTTCCATATTCTATTTGATGACTCTACTCCACCTCATGTAGAGCCCATAGTGGAGAGTAAAAAAGATCCTTCTATACATATTATTCTTCAGTTTTTTTATTCTACAGTAGTAGTGGATGAATTGTTGGTCAGTTCTACATATTTTGATGCATATGACCAGTGAAAATATTTGGAGGATGATTTTTAGATGGTTCTTGAGTTCCAATATATTCATCATGGAGTTCACATGAGCACATGGAAATGAGACCCAAGTTTCCAGTGGTGTTTGGACCACTTCAACATGATGGCTTGCATTTCTACATGGGACCTTATTTCTCTAGCCTACTCCAGCACTATGGTCTACATCTATCCATGGGACCCTGGTATATGGTTGTACACCCTCATAATGAGTGTTGAGGTGGACTAGGTCCACTATAGTATTAAATAAGGCCCACTATGGTAGTTAGATATAATGAATGTAAGAGGACTTCTTAGAAGCTTCTGCTTATAGAAGGTTCCTCCTCTAGAATGTCCTTAGGTGATTGTTAACACTATATAAAGGGGTTCACGCAATGTATTGGGTTGTGAAGAGAAGTATTATATTGTGAGTGGTATATCAATAGGAGGATTCCCCCTTGAACAGGAAAGTGAATATGAGAGGATCTCTTCCATAATAATATCCATTGTATAGTGTTTCCCTACCCTAAGGGTTTTCTAATAATAAAATGAAGATTTATGAATATTTGTGGTGTTCCTTAATGTAAGTCTTTGTTTTTATGTATTCATATATCTTTTTCACTATTGTGGTATTTTGTATTCGGATATATTCAAGTATACATTTTTATACACCATTTTTGTCACACTTTGCTAAGTGTCGTAAGTGTCACATTTCACTTCGCTAAGTATTGTAAGTGTCACACTTTAGTTTGCTCAGTGGCGTTAGTGATGCAAATGCCATGGCCCATTATGCTAAGTGTCAAAACTTATTTTTCATGCTTTTCCTAAGTGTCTCCACCTCAAGAAGAGGAAAATGCCATTGAAAACCTGCAAATTTGACCTCTTTCACTCAATATTGGCTTTGTTTGACCATGAAGCCCACTTTAACATGTGTGGGGAGCATCCATACTCTTTTTCCAATTATATAGGAGCATCCTAGATTCCTTGTTCACCTCTCTGGGTGAGAATCCATGCATTGGGTCAAACTCCATGATTTTAGGGGGATTCTTCGAGGAAGTTCTAGATAGTTATTGATTTGTTTTCCTATTTTCATCAAGATATAGTTTGAGTTTTCTTCCATCCTATCTTGGGATAAAGTATAACCATGAAGATGATTCATATCCCACCTTATCCTCAACTACACTCTTGGTTTATCCTAGTAGTTAGCCCTTCTTGCATCTATATAACTAGGGCATTCATAGTGAAGAGGGGGGTGGAGAAGTGGAAGTACATAAAACCTATGATGTTATGAAGGAGAGCCAAACCTTTGTGAAGAATTTGAGTTTGATTCATGTTCAAGGGATAAATAAGGAAGATTTAAGGATTGCAACAACATCTAATGGTTGTAACCTTTTCATGATTCCATTAATAAAAGGACTTGGCCTATTTCTCGTAGAATTTCTTATTCATTTTTTATCTATTTGATTATTTTATTTAAGTTATCAATCGGTAGGGTGGATATTATTTAATAATATATAGTAGTAGGAGAAGGTTCCTTTGTTCTTGCAGGATTGACTTTGTGAGGGGTTTCTTGGATTGGATCTCAACCACTGGAGCGATGAGGACAACGTTATAAATCAGGTACACACACCTTTTCTCCTCCTCTCACAACCTTACTGCAATAAAATAGAATGGTTAGTTAAGAGGATGTTAGTGTCCACTTGTTAGATTCTTTCTAATTTGAAGGAAACCCAAGTGAGGGGAGCTCAACATGTCCATGGGGGAGAAATCTCACCACAAAAAATTGGCAAATTCACTAGGGAGAATCATCTAGTTTTTCTTAGGTTACTAGCCCTTACACCCTGTGGATTTATTTATGATTTTCTTCTTCTATTTTGGCACTCCTTTATGTTAGATTTTCCTTATTTATAGAGAATTAGTGTTACTAGTTTTATTTTACTTCGTTACCATTAACATATATATCATGTACTGAGTAGTAGCGACATAAACAAGAGACAAAAAATAACACAAGATATTTATCCGAGGAAAATCCCAAATGGGGGAAAAAACCAACAACGTTTCTTAGATAGATTTCATTCACAAAGAAAGTCCAATCAGATAAAACCTAGCACAAGTGCTATATTAACCAGAAATACCACCCCAGATGCAGCAACAACACCATAGAAAGGTAGCGCACCTCCTCAAGGAGTAGTGCACAAGAGAGAGATACCAAAAGACTAGGCAATAATAAACTGTGTAGTTGCAGCTACTAGGTCACCTCCTACAAACTTTCTCTTTTCTTCTATGTAATTGCGAGAGAGAGAGTGAGTGAACGAATGATCCAAGATGTCCTCTATTTATAGTATTCCTAGCCACTAGACTGGGATGAATTCTTCTTTTGACATGTGTCTTTTCATTATTACTTTATTATTTTGGGCTGACTTCTCTTATACGGTATTTCAATATCTGTTTAATGGATCTCTTTCTTCCAGAATCTTCACTGCATCTAAGAAAGGTCATATATAAGGAAATGATCCTCCCACAGCTACCAAAACATCAACACTCCCTATTTTTTAGTGAGTCATATTTCATGATGTATTCATCTGGTAGTCCATTGACTACTCTGCAATTTTCTAGGAGGAACACAACTGCTACAATGCCTTTGGTATCTCAAATCATCAGGAAAAGTCTATGTGATCAAGCGGTAGCACAAACAACTACATTAAATGATATGGTAATATCTATGACAATCAAGTAGTAGCACACAACTACTATAATTTCATATACTATAATGTCATCTAATAGATCACAACTGCTTCCAAGTAGTACACAAATGCTTTCTAGTGACACACAGTGACCACTAGTGGAAAATATCCATTGTAGTAGCACACAACTATTGTCTAAAGTCACACAGCCTCCGCCAATGGAACACATCCATCGAAGTAGTGCAAAACTACTTTCCAGAGACACACAACCTCCACCAATGGAATACATTCACCATAGTAGCATGCATCTACTATCCAGAGTCACGTAGTCTCCACCCTAGTCTTGCGAATACATATGTGATGTTTCTTCTCTCGGCAGGTTCGATGGTGCATTACCTCTTCAATCACCTCACATGACTGATCCTAGGAAACCTTGGCTAGAGGGGTCATTTGGCCAAAGAAGAAACATCACACCTCCCTCTCAATGAGAGTGGACATTTGGAAACACTCTGAGATTGTCCCTGAAGTACTCATACTTCACTCTTGACAAGGGCTTGGTGAGAATTTTCGCTATTTGCTCATCCATGGATATGTATCGGAGCTCCACAACACTTATATCCACCGTGTCTTGCATGCAATGATATTTTATCTCTATATTATTAGACCTATCATGGAATACTGGGTTCTCGGTAAGCTTCACACAACTTTGATTGTCACAATGTATCAAAGTTGGCTCCAATTCTAGATCAAATATCCCAGCTAGCAACTTCTGGAGCCACATTACATCGCGACTTTCCACGCTTGTTGCGATATACTCTACTTCTGATGTACTGAGTGCCACTGATGTCTTCTTCATGCTAGACCATGAGATCATTCATGATCCCAGACTGAAACAACATCTAGAAGTACTCTTCCAATCCACTTCACTCCCTACCCAATCAAAATATGTATATCCCTGCAACTTCACATCTCCACCTAAGACATATCTCAATCCATATCCAACCGTACCATGAATGTACCTCAACATATGATTTTCTTCCATCCAATCCACTTTTCTAGGTTCAAGCATTTGTTGACTCAAGGTGTTCACTGCAAAGAATATGTCTTGCCTAGTGTTAACCAGTTACATTAAGGATCCAATCAATTGTCTATACATCGTTGGATCCAGCAAATATGAATACTTGTCACTCAATAGATTCAAATTTATCGTCATGGGTCTGGTCATGGACTTGCAGTCTATCATCTTGAATCTTTTAAAATATCAACAGTATATTTTCCTTGGCTAAGGAAAATCTCATATGATCTCTGCCACACTTCCAATCTCAAGAAGTAATGCATCAAACCTATATCCTTCATCTAGAAATCTGAAGCGAGCTCCCTCTTGCACCCAACTATGAGATTCTCATCTCCTATCATAAATAGGTCATCGACATGTAGGGTAAATGGGAAACCATCAAATAATTGTCTGATCTAGCATATCATTCCATGGGTTCTTGATTAGACATGTACAAAGCCTTCTTCAATTTCCAGACATGAGAATCCTTCTCATGTATCTCATGGTTTCTCTATGTAGACTTCTTCTGGCTATTCTCCCTCTTTTTGGGAGAATCCTCAAGCCACAAATCAATCTTTGTACATATCTATGCTACCATATACAACATGTGTGATCTTGTATATCAACTTGGAAGTCACTATTGACTTCCCTTCTAGTCTCAAAACCACCTCTCACACATAATTACTCATGATGGGTTGATACTCCTCCATCATGGAATCCTTCCATTCCTTCTTCTCAACAAAATATTCAATGGTGTAAGGATCTGAATCAATGATGTTCCTCATCGGTGCCACAATAGAAAACATGTGTGGTTTCTAGAACTAAGGAAAAATATATATCACAATCCTTCCGACTGGCTACCTCCTCTGTCACTTCAGCAAGGTCTATTGAGACAAGGGAATCCTCCCAAGAGACATCACATCACCTAGAAGCCTTTGAATATTCGATTTAGCCTCCTCAAATCATGACACTTGTCTATCATTCCTGGAAGACCTCTCTCTCTTCTATCCGGATATCAGAAGGAATACTTTTTAAATGAAAGTCTCTAAGCCATTGACTCTCTGTGAGATTAGGCTCACTCTAAATATTCATACTCCCTCTTAAGCTTGAATCTCTCTAAGATGTAGCTCCTTCTGAGCTAGTACTTGGTGGGTCCTCCTACCTCACCACTAGTGGATTCATCTACTTCTCTTCATAGTATGTTTTATTAATGCGATGTATTTGTATGAGAACATGCTTGTTTATTGCATCATTTCTAGGTAGGCCCTTCTAGCACTACTGACTCTTCCTGATGATCTAAAGAGTGTTCAAATTAAATATACGGTCATCTTTGGAGCCTTATGCTCCTAAAAATCAATCTCCATAATATATACTCTTCTTTGTGTTCTAATTCACATGGGTGTGTGCATTCATGTACAGATTTTTATGTCTTGGCTAGACATTGTCTAAATAGTTTCCCCCTGAAACCATCATCATAGCTCCTTCTCAGAGCTATCACCTCTGGCCTTCCCAGAACAAGAGACAAGAACAACATCTCCATGGTAACCTCCATGGAATGGTTAGTAATCAAGAACATCTCCCAGAGGATATCATATTGAAAACAATTATATCATTAAAAATGTACATTTTCTTAATGGTAATCATACCGAAAGTATTCAGGTTTACTTAAACATTTGATAGAAATAGAAAATAATAAAGTTGTAAAGACTCTTATCCTAGCTACAAAAATTTCTTAAGCAACAACGACATAAAATATCAAACTTGATATGCAAACTTTGAGTCTAGTGTTGTTGTCCTGCTTGAGTTTCCTTCTATCATTCATATGAAAACACCATTGTCTAAAAGACAAATTCATCATCCCTTGATCCCTTTGAGTGCACTTCGGATTCTGTTGCATGTGCATGGTGTTTCTTCTTCTCCTTTTCTTTCTCATGTTTGTGAGGAAATTGTGCGGCATAATGTCCCATATTCCTACAATTGAAGCATTGAACCTTTGATACATCCTGTTATAACCCTATGATTCATAGGATCATCTGTTGACTGGAATTTTTCACTCTCGGTGTATAGGTTTGCAAATAATATTTCATCTCTGCAAAATATTTTCAAAGGAAGCAGCGCACAAAACCCACCAAAATCACTAAGGCCTAAGTTTTTGCTGCATTCACGCCTGGAGAATAAAGAACACACTTAGATCGACGGTCGATCTAGCGACGCGTAGATCAACGACTGACAGTGGATTCCGGACCCCCTTGACTGTTCTACCTTTAACGGTGAGGGGGGGGTCCGGAATCGGAGATAACGCAGGCACACATCTAAACGGTTGAGGCACCAGCGCTTTCATCAAAGGCTGAGATTGAATTTCGGACCCCCTCGACCGTTCTACCTTTAACGGTAGGGGGGGGGGGTCTGAAATAAAGCATTTTTTTTGGTGGACCCTATCCCAACGTGTCATCCATCCATTGCGCCTGATACTCCGTCATCTTTTTTCATCCTTCACCCGCCGCTATGACCTCACCCCCTTGTCCTTTGTCCAGTCGACTACACCCCTTCGCCAATCTCACCCATCCTTGAATAATCAGACTTAGGATGAACAAAAAGAACAATAGGTTAGTTAGATTAAAATAATAATAAATGTTAATATAGTTAGTTTAATAAACTGGATTAGTTAATAATTAATTGGTTAATTAATAATAAATCAATTGTTAATTAATTAATTAATTAATGATTAATAATATAGTTAAGTTAGTAACTAGGTTAGTTTTAAATTAAATAAAACAAATTAATAAAATAATACAAAACATAAAAAACAAATTAAAATAAAAATAAACAAAAAACAAAACACATTAACATAAACAAAAACGTGAAACAAACGTGTAATAATTTAAAAAACAAATAAAACAAAACAAAAAAAAAAAAACATAAAAAAAGACACTTAACAAATCACATAATAAAAAACCTAAAATTAAAAACAAATAAACCTATGCTACCCTAAGTCTACCCCACCCCCTACCTCAACGCACATCACTCATATATCACATCCCGTCCATTTAACATTTAATCAATCAAACGGCCCATAAAAATTTCGGACCCCCCCTCACCATCCGGAATTTAACGAGAGGGGGGGGTCCGGAATAATGGTTTTGCAAAACCACCCCCCCTCCACATGGTGGATTCCTATTTCTGCGGACCCCCCCCCAATAAAAAACCTCTTACCACCTCAGGGGGGGTCCGGAATACCACCCAACGCAAAAAAAAACCACTTTTTCATATTTTTGCAATTTTTTGTCTATTTCACCATGTGTTTGTACGAGGCAGTTTTTGGACAAATGAAGATGTATTTTAAAAATAAAAGAGAGGTTTTTTCTCAGCACGGGATGAAGAACAAAAACCTCTCTCAATTTTTGCAACGGAGCTACGAGAAGGGACAATCAAAGCCATCTTTGAGGCCCTTTTTTCCAGATTTCCACTTTTCTGTTATAGTCCCGATCTTGCAGGAGCTGTTATGGCCAACTAGAGACGAATTTGACAAAACCGAAGGAGTTATTTGTCTAGAACATGCCCATATACAATAAAATCCTTCAGTTTTCACCCAGGTTTTATCGTTGAAGAGAAAACCATGTCTGTTCGGACCCCTTTTTCACAGAAAACCGGTCCGTCTGTTATGGCAGACAAGACCCAAATTCCGCCAGAATGAATGAAGCAGATCCACGATTCGAGGTAGAAGTTGAGGAATATCAGGGAGAAGATGGAATCTTGACCAAGGGGAATTTAAATTCTCCAGACAAAGGGCAAAGTCTTTCCGCATTTCAGGCAGAGGTTTAAACACAATTTCCCCTAGTTGGTAGCAAATCTCCAACAATCTCGAGCATTCGACTGACTCTGCATTTATCTTTTGATGTTGTTAGAGTGAATTCGCCAGCAAAACTTAACAAACCTCCAGTGTTCAAGATGTCAAGCAGCAGTTACCAAATCGAATTTTCTTGGACTTGTTGTTTTATTTGTTTTAGGAGATAGCCTACAGGTGTCATAGAATTGTTGTAACTGCTTTTCTATTTTTAGAAAGCAGAGTTATGAGCTCAAGTCCAGGAGAAGGCTGAATGATTTTTATTATTTATACACATGTAAAAGACAAACAGAGGGTTCGACCTGTGAGGTTCCTTTCTGGACAGTGGGCTATGTTTGGGCTAGAGAACTCTTTCTGTAATCTTTAGATGAATGATCAGTAATAGACATGGTGTTTACAGGATTCCTGTGCGGAGGTGTTGGTGGCATTTCCCTTCTCTGTTGAATGTTTTCCTATTATCATTTTGTTTGTTTTCAATTTATCATTATTAGAAGAAGAGTAACAGAGATTAATTTATTAGCAAATACTTTGCATCTGATCTTGTGATAATCTTTATGTTTCTCCTCTAAAAAGCTAGTTTATGAATTCTTAATTGCTCATTTGCTCGCTTTTTCATCCCCTAGTTCTTCCTCAAATCGACACCATCAAAACTAAATTCGATCCATCACTTCCACTCCCTTGCCCTGTTTAAGAGTTATGTCTAATATCTGAGAGTGAATCACATTTGAAAGCGCAGACCCCATTTGCCCAATGGCCCTCCTTGTTGTTCCAAAACAACCATTTAAAAACCTCAACCCCACACTTGCATAACTAGCCTAATACCTATTAAAACAAAGCTATATCAGCCAGAGAGATCCCTCTCTGAGTCTTGGAGGGCTAGATCCAAGACTCGAAGTGGTTTTGATGTTGCCTCTGTGACTGCCTTACAGCCTTGGGCAAATTACAGAGTGCTAACAGAATGGCGACTCCACTGGGGAATCTCCCCAGTAGTACACTTCAAGCTCCAGATCTGATCACTGATGGTGGGCAGTGACAAGACACAAGAAGGCTAAGATCATTCACCTGGCGACTCCAATTAGATCCAGACAATGCGAACTCGAAGACTCCACTAGAGGAAGAACCTAAATCATGGCCAAGCAGCCTAGAAAGACCAGGTACTCAAGCTCAAATTGCATTCAAGACATCTTTGGTTTCATCTGCAGTTACTTTCTCTCTTATCATGATCCTGGTCTAGAGTATATTGTTGAAATTCAGGATGACCATTTTCAACCTGAAGAGCCTCCAGAGATTAAACCCCAAATTGTAGATTATGTACATGCTCATACACCTGTGCACATCCCAGAAGCACCTGTAGAAACCCTAGTGAGAAATAAGCCTCTTTCTTTATCTCCTACTCTTGCTAAACCTCTGGATGGTTGTAAGCCTCTTTCTTCATCTCTTGTGCTTGCAAAAGTCCCAGACCAATACCAGCCTCTAGATTTGCCTCCCATTCTCCATGACCTCCCTGTCAAATACATAAAAAATCTACCTAGGTTTGATGGAGAAAATGGGAAGATCACTACTGAAAACCATATTCAAAACATTGAGGATTTCCTTGACCTTTATGAGGTTGAATATGATGATGTCTGTATCAGGATTTTTTCCCTGTCTTTGCAAGGCAAGGTTAAAAATTGGTTTAGAAATCTTCCATCTGCAAGCATCATAAATTTTCATCAATTTATGCAAGTTTTCCTAGATAGATGGGTGGTCATGAGAAATGTTTTCCTCCTCCTAGAAGAGTATGACCACTTGAAAAGAAA
>ML799613.1:148571-173607 GCA_009831015.1 Picea engelmannii
GAGGATGAAGATAACATAGATACAGTGCCAGAGCTGTCATCCAAGAATCAAGGAACATGTCATTTCTACCTTGATCCTGTAGCTACCTATATGGAGAATTTTCTCACTGTAGAGCCTCAATCTTTCTCTGACATTACTTTTGTTTTTCAAGATTGTCGAGGTCTTTATGATAAAGATCAATCATGTTTTCGGCAGTGGCCTTTTCACTTTCCATCTTTGAGTCGATGGGCAAAAGGTCAAGCTACGCTTTTCATTGTGCTAACAAGCAATCAAACAACCTTCTGGTCTCAACAACTACTTGATTGGTTGCACTGGCATTATTGTAGCATTTAGAATGATGAAATTGTCAGTAGCATAGGGTAGGTAGGACAATGTGAATAAGCTCAGCATTCTGAGCATCTCTTTTTCAGCATTGTTTAGCTTAATATGGTTTCAGTTGCAAGATCAAAACAGGTACAGGTTTCAGAATAAGATTTTGGGATCAGCCCAATGGATAAAGAACCGATCTTCATGTTCATAGGTCTCTGGTTCTTGACACCTCCTAAAAGAAGCTGCCATCCCCAGGTGGAGCCACTGTTATAACCCTATGATTCATAGGATCATTTGTTGACTGGAATTTTTTCACTCTGGGTGTATAGGTTTGCAAATAATATTTTATCTCTGCAAAATATTTTCAAAGGAAGCAGCGCACAAAACCCACCAAAATCGCTAAGGCCTAAGTTTTTGCTGCATTCACACCTGGAGAATAAAGAACACGCTTAGATCGATGGTCGATCTAGCGACGCGTAGATCAACGGCTAACAGTGGATTCCGGACCCCCTCGACTGTTCTACCTTTAATGGTGAGGGGGGGTCCGGATTTGGAGATAACGTAGGCACACATCTAAATGGCTGAGGCACCAGTGCTTTCATCAAAGGCTGAGATTGAATTCCTGACCCCCCCGACCGTTCTGCCTTTAATGGTGGGGGGGGGTCTGGAATGAAGCATTTTTTTCTGGCGGGCCCTGTCCCAACGTGTCATCTGTCCATTGCGCCTGATCCTCCGTCATCTTTTTGCATCCTTCATCCGCCACTAGGACCTCACCCCCTTGTGCTTTGTCCATTCGACTACACCCCTTCACCAATCTCACCCGTCCTTGAATAATCAGACTTAGGATGAACAAAAAGAACAATAGGTTAGTTAGATTAAAATAATAATAAATGTTAATAGTTAGTTGGTTAATTAATAATAAATCAATTTTTAATTAATTAATTAATTAATGATTAATAATATAGTTAGGTTAGTAACTAGGTTATTTTTAAATTAAATAAAACAAATTAATAAAATAATACAAAACATACAAATCCAAAGATTAAATAAAACAATTAAAAAAATAAAACAAATATAAAAATACAAAATATAATACAAATTTTATTATATAAAAACATATAAAATAAACACATAATAAAAAAAAATTTAAAAACATAAAAAATAATATAAAAAACAAATTAAAATAAAATCAAACAAAAAAACAAAACACATTAACATAAACAAAAACGTGAAACAAACGTGTAATAATTTAAAAAACAAATAAAACAAACAAACAAAAAAAAACATAAAAAAAACACGTAACAAATCACATAATAAAAAACCAAAAATTAAAAACAAATAAACCTACGCTAACCTAAGTCTACCCCACCCCCTACCTCAATGCACATCACTCATATATCATGTCCCGTCCATTTAACATTTAATCAATCAAACGGCCCATAAAAATTCTGCACCCCCCCTCACCATCCAGAATTTAACGAGAGGGGGGGTCCGGAATAATGGTTTTGCAAAACCACCCCCCCTCCGCATGGAGGATTCCTATTCCTGTGGACCCCCCCCAAAAAAAAAACTGCTTACCACTTCAGGGGGGGTCCGAAATACCACCCAGTGCGAAAAAAACCACTTTTTCATATTTTTGCCATTTTTTGCCTATTTCACCATGTGTTCGTCCGAGGGGGTTTCTGGACAAACAAACACAGATTTTAAAAATCCAAGAGAGATTTTTTCTCAACATGGGCTGAAGAACAAAAACCTCTCTCATTTTTTTCAACGGAGCTACGAGCAGGGAGAATCAAAGCCATCTTCGAGGCCCTTTTTTCCAGATTTCAACTTTTCTGTTACAGTCCCGATCTTGCAGAAGTTGTTACGGCCAGCTGGAGATGAATTTGGCGAAACAGAAGGAGGTTTTTGTCTAGAACATGCCCATATACAATAACCTCCTTTAGTTTTTCCCATGTGTCATTCTTGAAGAGAAAACCATGTCTGTTCGGAACCCTTTTTCGCAGAAAACCGGTCCGTCTGTTATGGCAGACACGACCCAAATTCCGCTAGAATGAATGAAGTAGATCCACGATACGAGGCAGCAGTTGAGGAATATTAGGGAGCAGATGGAAGCTCGACCAGGGGGAATTTAAATTCTCCAGACAAAGGGCAGAGTCTTCCCGCATTTCAGGCAGAGGTTTAAACACAATTTCCCTTAGCTGGCAGCAAATCTCCAACAACCTCGAGCATTCGACTGACTCTGCATTTATATTTTGATGTTGTTAGAGTGAATTCACCAGCAAAACTTGACAAACATCCAGTGTTCCAGATGTCAAGCATCAGTTACCAAATCAACTTTTCTTGGACTTGTTGTTTTATTTGTTTTAGGAGACAGCCTACAGGTGTCATAGAATTGTTGTAACTGCTTTTCTATTTTTAGAAAGCATAGTTATGAGCTCAAGTCCAGGAGAAGGTTGAATGATTTTTATTATTTATACACATGTAAAAGACAAACAGAGGGTTCGACCTGTGAGGTTCCTTGCTGGACAGTGGGCTATGTTTGGGCCAGAGAACTCTTTCTGTAATATTTAGATGAATGATCAGTAATAGACATGTTGCTTACAAGATTGTTGTGCAGAGGTGTTGGTGGCGTTTCCCTTCTCTGTTGAATGTTTTCCTGTTATCATTTCGTTTGTTTTCAATTTCTCATTATCAGAAGAAGAGTAACATAGCAGAATTTATTAGCAAATACTCTACATCTGATCTTGTGATAATCTTTATGTTTCTCCTCTAAAAAGCTAGTTTATGAATTCTTAACTGCTCATTTGCTCGTTTTTTCATCCCCTAGTTCTTCCTCAAATTGACACCATCAAAACTAAATTCGATCCAGCACTTCCACTACCTTGCCCTGTTTAAGAGTTATGTCTAAGATCTGAGAGTGAATCACATTTTAAAGTGCAGACCCCATTTTCCCAATGACCCTCCTTGTTGTTCCAAAACAACCATTTAAAAACCCCAACCCCACAGTTGCATAACTAGCCTAATACCTATTAAAACAAAGCTATATCAGACAGAGAGATCCCTCTCTGAGTCTTGGAGGGATAGATCCAAGACTCGAAGTGGTTTTGATGTTGCCTCTGTGATTGCCTTATAGCCTTGGGCAAATTACAAAGTGCTAACACATCCCTATTATGACGTGGCTTCTTAGACCTCCTTGGACTACCTTCTTCTCTTTCCTTTCTCTTCTTCACTTGTGCTGCAAGGGATTGGTTTTCCTCATCATCTACCTTTTGTTTCTTGGACATCAATATATATTTCTCTAGAGAGAAATCTACCCATAACTTGTCAAACTTGGGTCCCAAGAGGGAGGGAAACCATTTAGTGTTGTTGGGCCCTTCATTTCTGGATTTGAATCAGCGCAAGAAGGACTACAGTCCCAGTTTTGGTTTATCATGAGTTATGCAAGCTACAAAAGAAGTTGGACAGTGGAGTGAGGAAAAGTAATAGAAATCGGTTGCGAAAAAGGACAGCGCAACGCCAGCAAGGAAAAAGCAGTTGCAACAGAACAAGAAAGCATGCAAGCCCAAAGCCAGAAGATCCCAATCGGCTTATATATATGTGATGTATACGATTGTAAAATGGTTATCTCTCTCAGCTTTGGGTTCTTTTTCTTGATAGGTTGACTTTTGTTGTTGTTAAGAAAATTTTGTGCATGTAATATGTATTTTGTTATGGGTAAATAAAGATATGCGACATGAGTCCAGAGTCAGAAGTTTGTAACAGAGTATCAAGTTGTATCTATGAGATTGTGTTCGATACGTTCTGAAGATAATAGATGAATAAGGACCCAAAATTTTCAAATATAATGTGTCATATTGTGTTTATGATTATGCATTGTATCTTTACAGTAATTATTTATGTTTGATAAGCTCAATATGATGTATTTGTGTATGAATTTGTTTTTTCAAATTAAGTATCTTTAGTTCGCGTATGCATTAATTCATATATGATCTGTAATTGGTCTATTTTGTGCAAGATCATGGTGAGTCTTGAAGGTTCTGGGAACCCACCCAAGTATTCTCCTTTCCCTTTCCTATCCTTCTATCTTGGTTTCACTTCGGTTGATACTTCTTCTCTTATGAGGATGTGAAAATTCCAACTCTCTAGAATACATGGTACCTTTTGTTGGTAACCTGAGAAGGACCCTGGTCTAATCAATTCTGAGCCAAAAAAATGGTTTTGTTTTTGGGACCTGCGTTAAATGGGAACATGTAGGAAGAATTCTTCTACGGATTCACAGATCTAATATGCACCAATGATTGGAGAGAAATTGCGATGTCTTCATATGGAAATAAGCAGAGTTGAGAGGAAAATCTATGAAAGATACACTAGAGGTAGTCTTTTACTCAGAAAGATCGAGCAACCAGTATGAGATATTATGGGTTAATTTCTCAGAAGAACTTTTCCATTGGATAGATAGGCTCCAAGAAGCTCTAGAATTCCAAGAACAAGTCAAGAAGACATGTACTTGGGATACATAAAATATTGCAACACTTCATCGGTTGGATCGTGCAGTCACGCGAGCGATTTTTTTTTGGGTTAATCCCACATTAGAAGGATACATTATTGAGTTTGCAGCTAAGAATGACCAATATTTTTCATGAGAAGAAGCGTATTTCAAGAAAGACGCAAGGGGAATACTGTTGAGAGAAATCCCCTTGTGGATTAAGGTTTTATTAATGGAAGAGGGGATGTTGACTATGTCCCCGACTGAGATGGCAACATAAACACCTTCGCTTGGGGTAGGGATATTTTGGGGTGGAGTCATGGACTGAGAGAGGGGAGAGGGTTCAAAGAAAAATGGGGTAAACAAAAAGAAATGGACTCAAGATACGAGAGAGCCTTGAAAAGAGCGGCCATAGTTGAAAAGTGGTGGCACGGTAAGATAAAGAAAGAAGTAAAACAGTCTGAGAAGTTGCGGAAAGAAGTTGGACTAGGAGAAGTAGAGGGTAGACATATGGAAGAGTTGTGGAAGATGAGGAGACAGGAAAGACTAGCCAGTCAAAGATTAAGTGAGAGAGAAGTGCAGAGAGAAAGAAGTCCCCAGGAGGATAGACACAAAAGAGAAGGTGTAGAAGCAAGGGAGAAGGAAGCTGACATGGATCTTGAAGAGGAAAGGGAATATTCAGTCCCGATGCCAGGAAATATCAGGAATCTGGCTTAAGAGACTGCTCCAGAGGAAGAGAACGAGACCCCCTAGATCAAAGAAACCCGCCCCTAATCCAATGGCACCCACCCAAAATCACCCATACCCCAAGTGTCTTCTATACAAGTGGTAAATTTGATACTACTTTACTATGCTAATTTTGTTCTAGTACAACTAGTTAGTCAGTCACAACCAGGAAGTGTGAGTATAGGGAGGATATTGGGATCCCCTAGTAGGTCGCAACCAAGACCATTAAGTTTTTATTCTGATAGGAACAACAAGATAAAAAATGGTTGGTAACGCGGGAGGTTCGATTGGTCGATACCCATAATTCTAGGATAAAGGTGACAAACATGTTGAGCAACATTGGTTCTTGTGTGAAGCAATCTGGAGGTCCAGAGGGACTTCGAATGGAAATAAATTGGTTGAGTTCGAGACTACCTTGAGAGGCCATGATCTCAAATGGTACATGAATTTTATTGAGCCAGGAGTGCCAAGAATGCAAGGTCAAGCGTTCACAATTGACCAGGTATGGACAAGGTTCATAATGGAGTTTAAGGTACCTCAGTCATAACCACAAGCTTTGTCTGAGTTGTGCAAGATTCAACAAAGGGAAGGTGAATGAGTATGGGAATATAGCTAGAATTTTAACGATGCTATAGGTAGATTAGCACATCCAATTCATGAGGAACATCAAAGAGAATGCTATATTCATGGATTTATACCTCTGACACAGATTCTGTTAACGCAACAATGGTTAGCCACTTTGACAGATGCCTTGGAGCAATCAATGAATATTGAAGCCATCGAAGGATATCCAAGGATCCTGAAAGTGACCAGACCCCCAACAGATGCAAATTTGGTTCCATTGCAAGGGAAAATATCAACACTTACATAAAATATTCAAGAATTGACGATACCTAGACTAGGATGACCACAGGTCTGTTGTACCGAATGTTACAAAGAAGGACATATGGTGAACGAATGTCCACAAATGAGGAGAATGATACCTCCTTAGAATCCGATGGGACCCTCACCAGGACCCATGGGAGGATTTTCACAATTATCTGTGAATTTTCCATTCCACAACCCCAACCCATATCATGATTTTCCAGGTAGCCAAGCAACACCAACAGTTGAGTATTGCAAGATTTGTCGAATCCATAAGCATGGGCTGAGACAGTGCCCCATTTTTCAAAAGTATTCAACAGTACCAAATATTGTACATTGTGAGTTTTGGGCATCTACCACACATACTAAAAATCATTGTAGAGTGTTGGATGCAATTGCGGACAGGTTGGATCGAACAACATTCAGGGTGAATGAAATCCCTAAGGGACTGAGAAGAGGTCGAGGCGGTGGATCCGGAGGAGAATTTAGAGGAGGAAGAACAGGGGGAAGAGGACCAAGTATAATCTATAACTATTATGAGCAAGTTCATATGGCTAGATATTTTCCTCATCTGAGGCGACCATGGTGCTCTCACTGCACAACCATTTGGAACGCAACTGAATACTTCCCAGAACTAATTGAAAAATGGGAAGATCGGGTACGTCAACGAGGAACTAACCTCATCAGTTCATAAATCAAGAGAGTTATTAGAGGACAACTACACAACCTTAATATTGTCACTCATGGAGGAGCAAAGACTGGTGTTCATGTTGATAATTTAGCTCAGATCCAGAAAGTAGCGCATAAGGAAGATAGGTACGATCCTTTGAAACATAAGTTGTTCTTTAAAACACCATAGAAGTATTTTAGAATATACTTATCCCTGAGATTAAATAGAAACCCCCTCATCCTATATTTTACCCTAAGATTGTGCAAGTCCCTGCTTCACCCCCTGCACCCAGAAACCATGTAGTCACAATGAGACAACCTGAGAAACCACAACATGTAGTCGACCTTTGGTTTCAATTATTTTCTGACATTCTTGGGAATGCCCAGTTAACAGAAAAGTTGTGCAATGCACTATACCTAGTTCTATGGAATGAAGAACCCACAAAAGAAAAAATAAGGACTAATCTTCTTAAGAAGAGTACTCAGAGAGTGCAGGGAAGGAAATTATGAACTGCAAAAGAGTTTAGACTAGTAGCCCAGCTAGACGAGTTTGAGATTAAGAATGTTATGGTAGATCTAGGATTTGATGTTACCATACTACCTAAAAAGACTCGAGAATCCTTAGGAAAACCCCAGTTGACATATTCCCCATTCCAACTAAGAATGTCCAATCAATATTGTATTTTCCCAATAGGAATACTAGAGAATGTGCAAATAGATGTTGCGAGAGTGAAGACTATAGCTGATTTTGAGGTGATCAAAATCATGGGGGATAAGGACCGTTATGCTGCACTACTTGGTATTGATTGGGCCTATGAAAACTCTGAAGTGATTGACCTAAAGAAAGACACAATGACATTTGACACAGATGGAATCAAAGTAGTTCAACCCTTGGATCCGTATCTAGGCCCCTGATCTACGAAGCCAATGGACTAAAATATGGAGGGAGAAGACTTGGATCAGTTGTACACTGTAAAAACAGGAACAAGAGAAGATTACATAAATCCTATTGTTGAAGTATCAGTAATTTGGAGGAGTATACAATCAGTGGACAAATATTCATAAATGGCATTTGATAGTTGGAAGCAAGGCTCATACAAAATATTTTCAAGAAGATGCGCAATTGTCAAGACAATTAGATGGGTTGGAACTGAGGTCAGAGAACACCCAATATATGATGGTACCTCAGGAATTGACAATTTTCTGGTCATAATGGAAGAAACGGTAGTGGAGGATTAAAGGATCTCAGTACTGGATTTAGCCCTCTAGGACACCCCTGCTAGATGGTGGGCCAATCACAAACACTTACTCAAAAATTGGTATGATGTGAAGAAATCTATCAAATATAGATTTCAAGATAAGGAGCATCCAGAATCAGAGATGCAAATAGATTTGTAGGTTGTGAAACTATTCAACGGACAATTTGATCCTAAAGAACATATTGAACAATGTGTGACATGGTGGCAAGTTGCAAAAATACCATCTCGCTTCTGGGTTCAATTATTTCCCCACTCACTAGGTTCAATCCTGAAAGCCTGGTTCATGCATGAAGAAACCAGAAGATAGAACAACGACTGGAAAACGTTGGTAGATCACTTTTGCAAGGAATTCTTGTTTACAAGTAAGTACGTTGAGCTTCAAGTAGTTCTGCAAAGAATTAAAGAATTCCTTTTTAGAGACACTAGTAAACATAAATCTGACCTAGTGTTATGTGCAAAGCATAGTTGATAACTTATGACTAATCTTCACCTAAAATTAGAAAATATACCTATAGAATGTTATAAGATTGAGAAGGATTTGGAAATCCCAGATGATTTAGAAGAATTGAGAAACTTAGCCTTTAAGGGGATAGAAGGGAACAGAGAAATCCAGAACATCATACCCAGCCAGACTGATGGTTCTTATAATCACCCATTGAATTTGCGCAAATTCAATATAGGGACCACAGAGAAACCTAATATATCTATGGTGGGATATTACTCGGATGAGAAAACTAGTCAAGAAATTCAGAGTTTGTTGCGAGAATATGAGGATTTGTTCCCAAAGACATTTTCAGAGTTAAAAGGGATTAAAGGAGTTATGGGAGAGATGGAAATTGAATTAAAACTAGGATCAAAGCCTATGAGGAATAGAACATACCTCCTTAACCCCAGAGTGAAAGAGAAGGCTGAGAGGGAAATAGACAAGATGTTGAAAGATGGACTTATTTTTGCAGTGGAAGAAGAAGAATGCCTCAGCCCAATAGTCATCTAGAGAAAGAAAGGTATAGAGGATATTAAGGTCTGTGTAGACTACAAAATCCTTAAATGTTCCTTTGTGCATGACCCTTTTCCAAATCTTTTTACTGATGAGGTGCTAGAATAGGTTGTGGGGAAAGAATTTTACTCATTTACAGATGAATTTTCGGGGTATCACCAAGTAAGGATTGTTGAAGAGGAAAAAAAGAAGACCACATTCATAATAGAATGGGGATCATTTGCATACAATGTGATGCCATTTCACCTAAAGAATGCCCCTGTAGTTTTCTCTAGGATTGTAATAGCATCTTTCTGAGAATTTATTCACAATTTTATAGATTTTTATATGGATGATTGGATGGTATACAGTATGCTCAAGGAACATGTAGCACTACTACGTCTGATGTTTTCCAGATGTAGAGAATTGTAGATATCGTTGAACCTCAAAAAGTGTATCTTTTGTGTTCCACATGGAAATTTGTTAGGCCACATAGTATGCCGAGAGGAAGTACTGGCAGACCCATCCAAATTTGTGACTATTGTTAACATGCTGCCACCTACGAGTGTTAAGCAGTTGTGCTCCACGTTGGGGCACACAGGGTACTATCACAGGTTTATTAGAAGATATGAAAATATCACTGCACCTCTTGAAAATCTACTAAAGAAGGCCAAAGTGTTCCAATGGACCCCAAAATGTGATAAAGAATTCGAGACCCTAAAGGCAAAGATCAACACAACACATATTTTGATATTTCCAAATTGGGAAAACGAATTTCATGTCTATGTAGATGCTTCAGGTATTTCCTTGGAAGACATCTTAGCGCAACCAGGAGATGGAGCGATGGATCATCCTATCTATTTTGTGAGTAGGAAGTTGTTGAAAGCTAAGCGCAACTATACAATGACAGAAAGGGAGGGTTTATCTATGATTTATTCCTTGCAAAATTTTAGACATTATTTGTTAGGTTCTCATTTTAAGTTCTTTACTGATCATTCTGCATTAAAATATCTAGTTAACAAACATGTGTTGGAAGGGAGAATTTGTTGATGGTTGCTACTGTTTCAAGAATTTTCTTTTGAAGTGATCATTAATCCTAGAAGATGTAACGTAGGGCCTGATCATCTATCTAGATTAGATTCAGGGGAAAGTGGAAGAGTATTCGATGATAATCTCCTATATGTAGACCTGTTCTAGGTTGAGGCCATACCAAAATACCTGGAAGACATAACAGTCTTCTTAAGTATAGGGTCCTACCAAGAAACATACTTTGCAACCCAGAAACACCATATGGTGGTTAGATCAGCAGACTATCAATTGATTGTAGGGAAATTATATAAATTGGGACTAGATAACATCCTTAGGATATGTGTCTTATATCATAAAAGACAAGATATATTGTGGGAGTTCCACAGTGGAGTTGCGGGAGGTCATGTGGGAGGGAAGGCCACTGCACATAAAGTTCTCCAAGTTGGACTATGGTGGGCCATGCTCTTCAAGGATGCAAAGGCATATGATATATCATGCGATGTTTGTCAAAGAGTGGGTAAGCCATAACAACGAGATGAATTGCCACTTCAACCAGTTCGAGCCTTACAATCATTTGAGAAGTGTGTGGTTGACTTCATTGGGATGATCAACCCCACAACTAAGAATTCAAAGGCTAGGTACATTATTACTGCAACTGACTACCTTACATGTTGGGCTGAGGCAACAACTATTCATGATTGTTTGACCGATACTGCTACTAGGTTAATTTTTTAAAATATTATCACTCAGTTTGGATTTCCTACGAGTCTGAACACTGATCAAGGAGCACATTTTATCAGTAGTACAATAGAAAATCTTATAGCAAATTTCTTGATCCAACATCATAAAAGTAGTCCCTACCATCCACAAGCCAATGGAATAGTGGAAGAATTTAACAAGATTCTGGAGAGAGGATTAACGAAGGTTTTTTGTGAAAACATGGAATATTGGGATGACAGAGTTCCAACAATAATATGGGATTATAGGACAACCACAAAGAAACTCCACAAGTACACTCCATTTCAGTTAGTTTATGGGAAAGAAGTTGTGGTGCCTATAGAATTCATTACTCCAAGTTTGTATATTGCACATATTACACACATGGAAGAGGATGAATCAGTTGTGCAGAGGCTCATGGACTTATAAGAACTGGAAGAGACCAAGTTTTTAGAAGACTTCCATTAGACAGTTGAGAAAGCAAGGAAGAAATCTTGGCATGACAGACACATTAAGACCAAAGTATTTTCACAAGGAGATAAGGTCCTACTTAATGACAGTCAATACCAAAAACATCCAGGCAAGTTCTGCATGCAATTGTTGGGGCCATTTATAGTTGTGGATATCCGAACATCTAGAGAAGTTAGACTTGCGTAACTAGATGGTCTGTTGCGGAAAGGATGCGTGAATGGTGCAAAACTTCTTAATCAACAATGTGGGATCAAAAGTGTCAAAGAGGTTATTAATGATAGTCATTAATATGATGGGGACTCCTTTGTGGTTGAAGGGAGAGAGAATCTGGATGCAATCTAAGTCCATGCACCTCACGAACCCAGTCCAGTCACAACCTTTATTACTACTACAATACCTTGTCTAAATTTGGTTATTCCATAAAGTCGTGATACATGAAGATGTCATCGGTATTTTTGTGAGGATTATCATCCATTAAATGGTAAGGTATGAAATTGTCCACGTCCCTGAACAACTTTCCCAGTAAATTCCGAGATCATGAGAGAGATTTACCCCATTAACCAGTCCCGTCGGACAACTCAGATCCAAGTTGCGTCTATAGGGTAATGATGAATAGTAGTTATTATAGAAATTGTCAGCTCAACACGAGTATAATGGTTTGATAAATCAGTGTAGGATACATTTTTTCCTAGAATGAACTTAGAAATTTACGAATTATGAAGAGTGATCAAACCTGTGTAATCCCTCAACCATTAGTTGTGATCCCCAATCCTTGTTTCACATGTCCAAATTGTCGATAGTTCATACTGCCCATGCTGAGAGATACAAGGAGTTGAAGCGTCGTTTCCAAGGATGCAATACCAGATGAGCCCTATGACCCCCAGGTCGATTTGATGGGCGATATCAAGGGGAAGGTGGAGCAAGTCAATTTCCTCGACCTCAACTTAATATACCAAGTCTTGTTCCCTTAGGTGAAAATAGATTTTTTATGGAGTATTGCTTCAGATGATTTGGGAGGCATGCAGTTTGTGCCAAAGCCTGAATTCATCAATTTGTTCAATTCAACCATCATGAACCTCAGGGACTTACCAGTTTTCGGCACCACTAGCAAAGTTTCGAGGTGTACAAAAATTTTGTGGTTGGCTAGGTGATATCCAATTGATGGAGAAGAAATCCACCAGCTTACTGGATTGTCCCTCTAGGTAGAGGACATGTCCAAATGTTTCTAGGGTCCTATCAAGCACAAAAAGAATAAGGGGATGCCAGCCTAAATGAAAGGTTTCACACACATAGGTGGGGGTGCGTAGCCAAGATCGACCTCATACTACCTGAGACGGTCAAGACCGGTTGCTACATCATTACTAGAAAAGTGATGAGGTACTAATACAAGGGAGAATGCACAATGGATGATTTATGATTGGAAGATCTTTGCGCCAATGGCGTTGTCTTAAACTGGTGGAGCTACCTATTAGAGAAACTCCTTGTAGCCTGCGAAGAAGCCTAGGATAAAGCTGGTACTTTCACCTATGGATACTTGTTGTTTGCGCTTGCAATGCTCAAGTGGACACCACCTACCGAAATACCATCGGTGCCAGTAGATAAGGGGGGCTTAGCAAAAATGTTTGAGCCCTATCATTCAAGGGCAGACTCGAAGAACACTGCCTTCAACAACACGACGTTCTCCAAGTGGTACAACGAAATAATTGATGCAACACAATGGTTGCGCATTCCGTAGGAGCTTCTTAACTGCAATATGTGGAACATAGAAAACATCATGAACCGACACCATACATTTGTGTGGCTGAGGTATGCCAATAGGGAGGACTTCTAGTCAAGGATGTTGTCATTCTATTTGGATGAAGAGTCCTTCGACAAGCAGGTGATGTTGTGGCCTGGAGTCAAACGTAACCCACGCAAGTCGGGGATGCATTATGTTTTTCCCGCCAAGTTGCTGAAGAAGAAAGGTCGGGAAGCAAGGGTAGGACTGAGCTCATGCACAGAGGTATAGAAGAAATAAGCTCTGGCACATAAGGAATCTGAAAAAGAGGAGGCGACGAAACCATTGGACTGCAAGAAGAGAACATTGTCAGTGTTCCTGCAACTGTCGGAGAAATTTGTTTTGACAGGTAAGGATGTCAATGAAATCCTTACCGTTGTGTTCATCACAGAGCCAGTGGCTAAGAAACTCAAGATAGGTATTTCCCCAAGTGTGGTTCTAAACCCCCAACCCATCTCATCCATCATTCCCTGCACTCGCTCAATGGCTCGAGCAGCCCACATCAAACATATCTAGGACGACCATGATCCTGACACCACTCCATCCACCATCATCACTGAGAACCATCCATCACCACCACAACCTCATCCACCACCTCTAGAAACTGACAGTTGACCCCAAACCACTAATCTAGAACCCATGCAACTCGATCACCCAAAAATACCTGAGTAGAGGCCAAAACTCTCTGGTCCAAACCTAGAAACATCGACGCAGAAGATACAAATGACTAGCCCGAAACTTGAAGCTCGAGACCAACACATCATGCCATTTGTACTAAGTAAGGAAACTTTGTCTTCGAAGGAGATGAAAACAATAGAGAAGTTGCAAGTTTGAAGTCCCATGAAAATTTATGCAATGACTAAGGTTGAGGGTGCTATGGGAAGCACAACCTAGGAAGCAGAGGTCCACAAAGAAGAGGATATAACATAGGGCCAGAAGGAACTAGAGATGACTTTAGGGAAAAGTGCAACATCAATGCAGGAATAGATGGATCTAGTCCTCCAAAACCCTCATCCGTGTGCAGAGTTGTTGGAACTCTTCCTCGACAAAACATATGTTTTAATGTTCCACTCGACAACATTGAGATTGAGACTTGTGCCAGGACCATATATAGGAGAGGAGGAGGTAGAGACTCCCTCAGAGCACTCAACGACCAATGCTATTCTACTGCAGATCTGAGCACCCAGGGATGCCAAACCTTCTCCCGTTGAACTAACACAGTGGCCAACAATGCATCTAGTCGGAGTGATCAGGGCCTCAACTGATCATGTTGAGCAGAGGCTCCAACAGGAGGAAAGGAATGTAGAGTTCTCAAGGGAGGAAACACTCCTTGCTCAAGAAAAAAAATATGCAGGAATAATTCGCCAAGATTCAGGTGAAACAGAAACTAGAAAGAGTCCAGGAGAGGCTTGTTGAAGCCTTGCCAGAAAAAAGGAAGGTCGCACCTCAACTGCCAGAGTCCAGTGATGCCGGAAATCCTGACCACCAAATCGAATTACTCCAAGGATCATGGTCAGAGTTGGCCATTACCGTATAGCATATGGAAGTGCAGTTGCAGAAGAGTCAACAAGAAGTAGAGCACGAACCTCCGAAGTTGCAAGAATAGATGGAGAATGTAGTGGTGGAAGACAACAATGCTTGAGCAGCACTACACAAGTGCACAGTTGAGTGCACAAGGATATTTTGAGAAGTCAACGACTGGATGGGAATCATTACTAGGTGTAACCAGAATCTAGAAGATGTGTGCACGAGACTACATTTGTTGAATGATTAAGTTGTAGTTTCTATGGATCTACTCGAGAAACAAGAGAAATTCGAACAAATCCCGCAAGCAGATAATGAGTTGAACGCTCTGTGAGAGGCACAATCTGTAGACATGAAGGAGTTGTGTCACTTTCTACCTGTCATTCAGACAGTATACATGCAAATGCATCAGATGGATGCAACATTAGACTCTGAATGGAACTCTTTGGCCACATCCAAGCCCAAGGGATGTATCACAGATGCGACCCAATAGTTTGTCATCGAGGCCTCACTCCTTGCTAAGAAATAGCAGGATAAAGTTGGGAGTTTCTAGGAAGTCAGAAAGAGGCCCTTAGCATTGGTCCTAGAGTTGGTCCCTTTGTTTGAAGAGGCAGAGGAAGATAAAGTGCAAGAAGAAGAGGAAGGTAAACTAAAGAAGGAGGATAAGGGAAAGAAACAACTACTCCTAGAAGCTGTGAAAGAGCCAAGTACTTAACTCGAGGGTGAGTCAAGGATTGTGGTCGCATCCTATTGGGCCCTTCATTTTTGGACTTGAAGTTGCGCAAGAAGGACTACAGTCCCAGTTTTAACTTAGCACGAGTTGCGTAAGCTAAATAAGAAGTTGTAAAGTGGAGCAAGGAAAAGTAATAGAAATCAGTTGCAGAAAAGGACAATGCAACACTAGTAAGGAAAAAGCAATTGGAACAAAACAAGAAAGCATGCGAGCCCAAATCCAGAACATCCAAATCAACTTATATATATGAGATTTATATTATTGTAAAATGGTTCTGTCTCTCAACTTTGGGTTCTTTTTCTTGATAGGTTGATTTTTGTTGTTAAGAAAATGTTGTACATGTAACCTGTATTTGGTTATGGGTAAATAGAGCTCTGTGATATAAGTCTGAAGTCAGAAGTTTGTAACAGAGTACCAAGCCATATCTCTGAGATTGTGTTCAATAAGTTCTGAAGATAATATATGAAGAAGGACCCGAAATTTTGAAATATAATGTGTCATATTGTGTTTATGATTATGCATTGTATCTTTACAGTACTTCTTTATGTCTGATAAGCTCAATGATATTGTCTTTGTGTATGAATGATTTTCACAACTTAAGTATCTTCAATTCTTGTATGCATGAGTTCAGATCTGATCTGTAATTGGTCTATTTTTCAGAAGATCATGGTGAGTCTTAAAGGTTCTGGGAACCCACCCAAGTATTATCCTTTCCCTTCCCTATCCTTATGTCTTGGTTGCACTTCAGCTGAGAATTATTCTCTTCAAAGGAGATGAAAATTCTAGTGCTCTAGATTACATGGTACCTTTTGTTGGTAACTTGAGAAGGACCTTGGTCTGATCAATTTTGTGCCAAAGAAGTGTATTTTTTACTAGTTCAACATCTTCTACTAGATATCCAATGGTTGCTAACTAGTCTTTGATATATGAGATCCTTGTAAAGAAGTTGTCTATTGTCTCTAACTTGTTCATAGTCACATTTTTGAGTTGATGTCATAGGGTAAGCTTGTGGATGGTGTTATTTATTTAATATAATATGGTTAGGGCATCAAACATCTCCTTTACAGTCTTTAGTTCTAATACATTGGGTATCAGATGATCCTTGATTGAGTATGTCAATATCCTTTTGGCCTTGACCTCATTCTTCTTTAATTTTTCCTTTTTCTTCTTCGTCTTCGAGTTTAGGAATCAAATCCTTGATGTGGTCCAATAATTAATTATATTATAGAATGAGTTGTATTCTATGCTTCTAGGATCAAAAGTTATCTTCTACATCCAATCTATCCTCAACTCTCATATTACTTGACATTTTTTCCGGTAGAAACCCTAGCACTGAAAAACCTTGATTTTCCATACTTCACCAAACTACACAGTGAGGGTTTCAAAGGGTGTGCTAGGTTAGGTAAAACTTCTCTATGAAGTAATTATTCCCAACATCCTTGGGATAGTTATCAAATATCTTGACAACGTATTGCAGTTGCAAGGTGTTGTTGTAGCAATCTTCCTTCCGATGGTCAAACTATTCTGAAGGTAACCAACTCTGATACCATGTTAGATTTTCCTTATTTAGACAAAATTAGTGTTAATAGAGTTCTTTTTCTTTGTTACCATTAACATATATATCATGTACTGAGTAGTAGCAACATAAAAAAGAGACATAAAAGAACACAAGAGATTTATCTTGGGAAAAAACAAAATGGGGGAAAAACCCAACAATCTTTCTTAGATAGATTTCATTCACAAAGAAAGTCCAATAAGATAAATCCTATAATAAGTGTTATATTAACCATAAATACCACCCCAGTTGCAGCAACAACACCATACAAAGGTAGCGCACCTCCTCAAGGAGTAGCGCACAAGAGAGAGATACTAAAAGACTGAGCAATAATAAATTGTGGAGCTACAGCTACTGTGTCAGCTCCTCCAAAATTGCACCTTTCTTCTGTGTATCTTTGAGAGAGAATGTGAGTGGAAAAATGATCCATGACCTCCTTTATTTATAGTCTTCCTGGACACTAGACTAGTCCAACTTCTTCTCTGGACATGTGTACTTTCATTATTACTTTATTCTTTTGGGCTGAATTCTCCTATAGGGTATTTCAAGATATGTTTAATGGATATATTGCTTCCAAAATGTTCTCTTCATTTAAGAAAGGTCATCTAGAAGGGAAATATCCTCCCAAAGCTACCAAAACATTAACACTTTTCTCATCAATCCGTGACCTTTTCTGAGAATTTTTTTCAAATTTGAGCTTTCAAGACCTCTACAGAGCATCCATCAGCCCTTGGACACACTCTATTTAACTACTACAAAGTGTCTTGTATGATTTATTTTATACCATTGGGGAGTGTCCATCACCCCTTGGATTCCTTATCTGCCACTCTGGAGGAGCGTCCTTCTGTAGCATCCTAGTTTTTGAGCCATGCTATCTTCTTGTTTCTCATATTTTCCTCAGTTTTTCTGTGTGACTATTTGAGGTTCTTTCTTGAGTATTTGCAATCGGTTTTGGATGGTTGGATGAGTTTGATCATCTCTTTTATTAATATATTTTGGTTGCTTTATTTTTCATCCTTTTTTCATTTTGCATGTGTGCTTGAGATTTCCTAGTATTTTATCCTAGAGACTCCTAGTTTGTCTTTGACTTTGTTTGATTGAGAATTTGACATTCATCACTCATTTTCATTTCCTTCTTTGAGTTTGAAAAAGTTGATTGGTTTTTGTCCTTTTTTTGTTCTTTTTAACCCATCTTTGAACATTGTTTCTTGTTTCTTGTGTTTTGAGGATTTTCATGAGTGTTTGTATTCTTTCTCTTTTGCATATATTATTCCTTGATTGAAAACGTTATATCACACTTTGTTTCTTTGAGTTCTGATCTCTTTTGAGTGCACTTTCTTTTATTTCTTTTTTTCCTCGTATTTCTTTGTGTCAAACATAGATCTCTTTAATTTCTCTTGAAAGTTAAAAAGAGAAAAAATTTCCATATATCCTTGCATACATTATCAGACAAGAAAAATTTTGCATTATTTAGAAAATGTTTTTTGGTACACATTTGGAAAAAGAGCTAGTTTTGCATGTGCATTTATGTTTTCAGAAACATTTGCTTAGTAGTTTGGCATCATCTTGATCCCTGAAATTGAAAGTTTACGAATTTTTATCTCTTTCTTGTTTTCAAAAGAATATAACTCTTATCCTTTCCATACATATAATTCATCGAAAGGAACAAATTGCATTTCATTCTTTTAAATTCTATTGCAGTCGAGTCTCTCAGACATCATTAGTTTAATCTTTATGAAACCTTTGAGTAAAAATCCAGTAAAATCAGACACACACTAATAAAATAAAATCGAACATTTTTTGGTTTTATCAAACCAAACGAAGCACAGGATGATGCAAAGTCCCACCAGTCCCAGTGGCTCGGGCAACCTTCTGGTCTAGCATATTCTCACAGGGGATTTGAATTAGCCCTCAAGTCCTCTCTGAACCCCCAAAATTATATACCACGTTCCTTTTTCCTTTTCCCCACATGAAAATTCACGTTCGTGAGGATCTTATCACTTCTGCAGAAAAATCTACATGACCTGAAGCCAAAACCATAGGCTAAAATATTTAAATGGCAGGAACTTTGGCACTTTAGAGCTCTGGGCTTCGAGAGTTCCAACAACAACACCCTACGATCCTTTAGAATTCTGAATTCGCGAACAACCGAACAATGATGGGGATCAAAAACTCACACTATGAGCTCAGATCTATGGCTCACAATGATTTCAAGGCTGCGGGATTTGGGAGTTTTCCCCAGTGCAACATGAAATACTTATGAATACATGAACTTTGAAATCACAGATTGGACGACTGACGCTTACCTCAGATCAATGACCTACATTTAATCTGAGCTCCACACTTCAAAGATTTTCATGTCTTGAACCACGATTCCTTCAAGAGTGTTGAACACTGAACATGTGAAGGGTCTCAATCAATGGTCTATGTGTCCTCTCTAATGGATAGCCGAGATGGACTCTGTCCTTCGAAACTTCAGGGATTTTTGGCCCAAACCAAATCACACCCGAGATCTTCTGAAGTGCCAAATTTTGAAATACGAGATCTGTTGACATGCATACGTGACACTAACGGTGAGGATCTACTCTAAGCTTCATAGATTTGGGAGTTCTATTCTCTCTTGAAACAATGCTTCAATTTCTGCGTAATGGAAAATTTTTGAACACACTTGATCTACGGACACATGTACTTGTATTCGACGACCAGGATGCACTCCGAGCTTTAGGACTTTTTCTTTCCCCACAACACATGCCTAAAAAAAATTCCATAGTAGGGAATTCCAAAGGGATTAGAAAGTTAACGACCATGCTACTTTCTCATATCTAAAAACTATGAAAGGTCTGACTCCTCCCGAGCAGATCTCATCCACTCAACCTTGAATGAAAGGGATTCTTCCCTTCGAGAACTAAATCTCTCTATCCTTCCTAAGCTTTGTCAATGTTAAAGGACTTAGGATTTGGGACACAACTTGCACTCCTCCTCAGTAAGTAACCTAGACTTTCTTCTGGCACACACTTGCTACTTCTCCTGAGCTTGAGACTTAGAAAAATCTTGTGCACACTCCTTGCACTCGCTCTCCTTGATACTCTTTCAAAACTTCACTAAGTGTTGGACCTGTGAACACATTGAACGGGTCTATCCTTCGATATTATATACTCAAATGAGTATATGTTTACTCCTTTCACTCACTCTATGAAATTCACTCTATCTTTCTTGAGCTATTGAGTCTGAAAATGACTCTTCCTTTGCACTCCTTACGTGGCCACTGTGCACTCCTTACACCAGGATTTTAGAAGAGAAAAAATTGAAACTTACAGAACATCAAAGGTTCATTCATTCAACCATGAAATACACACACATGCATATAAAAACAAAAAAATAGATAGCATAACATTACCCAAATAAATCAAAGATAAGAAAACTCAGACATGTGAAGAAAATATCTTATATTATATTCCTTCAGCAAAAAAATTACAAGAGTTACAACAACTCTTCAGCTTCTCTTTTTCAACAACAATAACAATAAGCTTCAACAAAAATCACAATAAACTTAGCATCAATAACAACAATTTTCATTAGCCTCTTTTGGGCATAGATTACATGTATTTATACATGGAGGGGCTTCTCGAGCCTTCCTGCCAACTACTCTAGTTCTTTCACATCATAATTAAATAATTCTACCAATTATATTTTTACAAATAAATGAGAATTTACAATATATATATATATATATATATATATATATATATGAGTAAATGCTCCTAATCTGTGCAATCCTTTAGGCATTAAATAAATTACAATCTCTTGGATTGTTTACAATGGCTCTTGCCTCAAAATCTTACGGGCCTTTAATTAAAATATTTTAAAAATATTAAAGTGACGCGTTCTCCGTGAAATCCAAACCAAATTGAATGCACGTGCTGGATGATGAGATTTCCTTGACTTGGCCTCATTGAATGTTGATGGATATGCTGCTGCATCATAGGATTCGTGTCTTTGGAATAGAAAAAGTGAGTAAATTGTCCAAGACTACTAAACATATTGTAGAGAACTAGAGAGTGTACAAATACATATTTCATATAAGTATAGCCAAGAACATTCTCTCACACAGGGGATGAACACAAGGTCATGTGTGAAATAGCAGCAGAAATTACCCCTCCAAATCTTGACCAATCGTTGTGGAAATTTCATATACTGGGGGGTTTTCCTAAAGTGTCACTGACTCATTTTGTATTGGTACTTTGTAAACTGTGAATCCATTTGGGTTCCTAAGGATTCTACTAGTCCACTTGTCCTCAGTCCTCTAGAAGAATTTCATACTTTGATATCCTACCCATACATTTAGTCTAGAATGTTGACTCTGCCCGTTGGGAGGATGACTACGACTTGGTAACCATAGTGGCCTTTCCTAGGTATCTACTGAGGTGAATATGGGTGGATTCCCATGATACCTAGGGTATATGTCGTATCACACTCTGAGTACCCTTGGAGGGTGATCACGTGAAAGTGAGGGTTGCTTGCAGTTAGTAGGGATGTTACATGGAGGTCGAGGTAACCTCTTCTCATTTATTCATTGGCGGCTTGATATCTCGTCTTTGAAAGATACTTTACACTACTATTTATTGGTTAATTGCTCTTAGTTTTCTTAGGAGTGTGTTTCTTTGAATTTCATAGTCATCCTTAGGATCAAATATTTCAAAGTATACAAGTTATGGAACTTGTTGGTGGCAGGTCGAATCAGAAAGAAAGGCTATTTTTGGAAGAGAAGCATGCAAGAGGAAAGACACAGCTAGAAGGAAAAGAAACACTTGCACATGCATGGAATACCTAACGACACTAGGGTTAGGGTTTTTGTAATACATTGTAATGGTTGGTGAGCCAAAGATAAATATAAGAGATATATGCATAGAAGAAGAGAAAGAGGGAGGGAGAGGCGAGATATATGAGAAAGGAAGAGAATGGTAAGGACGGTATGAGTGACTAGGGAGATAGAAAGGGCATGAGAAAATCAATCACGAGGGTTAGATCATAGGCTGAGGATACTGGTGCGATATAGTCAGCCTCGCAGGGATCAAGGAGCCTATGGGAAGAAAGGAGAACTAAGATTGTAACCATGCGCGACATGGATATTTCCAAACTATAATAAAATCCTTAAAGCCATATCTTTGTGGACGTAGCCTAGGAGGGGGTGAACCATGGTAACATTATGTTATGTGACTGAATGAATGTGTTTTTGTGTCTGATTAGTTGATGAATGTTGAATGAATGAAGTGGCTAATTAATTATGATGTACCGCATGTATTCATAGAATGAATGTTATACTAGATGTTAAATGAACTGAATAAAGTTTAAGGTGCAAATCTCGCTCAGTCTCAGGTTGCAAACACCTGAGTATTGCAGCTACCCATAGAGCTATCTCGAGTGAGACTATGCAGTACACTCCATGTACTGCATTTCCTTTTGGGTGACTAGAGGGGTTGATAGTCTTTAAGGTATTTTGTTGGGAAGATTATTAGTTATGAACTAGGGTCGATCTATAATAGTAAATAGATAAAAGGGAATGTAAACCAACAAATGGTTTTGTTGTCATCTGATTGGAAGGCAATGGGATTGAGTATATGAGATCTGCAGAAGATTTGTCAAAAGAATACAGGATCGATGACAAGAAGGTGAGAGAATGTGAAGATAAAAGGGGATGTTGAGAGCATGGAATCCCCAGTGATCAAAAGCTAGTTGAAGACAAAGGAGCTAGAGTTTGCACAGAAGGATAAAAGAAACCCAAAGTTACAATCACAAAAGTATCTGGACAAGTACGTATTCACCAACTTGCATGAAGTATATTTTTGTTATTTCCCACACATATTGTAGGAGTGGATCAAAATATTGAAAGAAAACCATCCGACGAATCAGATCAGATAGCTAGAGTGGAATCTGAAAGATATCATAGAGCTACAATGTGTTGATAATAAGTTTACACACGCAGTAGATTTATGGTTAGACAACATTATTGTCAGATTTATTACAAAGTTTTCAGTAGATACAACAAATTCGTATAGCGTTACTGAACAAGAATTATTGAAGGGACCTTGAGGTAGGTATATCACATCAAAAATACTTCCATTAAGATATTTCTATATAACAAATGTGTAATGACAATGGAGTCAGATAGCTAAACTTCTCTATGTGCATGGGGGAATGGGGGAAGCATTGACAGGAAAAGGAGAAATGGAAGGAGAAGGGGATAAATGAAAGAAGGAGGAAGCCTTGGAACCAATTATGATGGATGACAACAAAGTCAAGTGAATCATGGTGACAACTAGAAGGCCGCGGAGTGGAGTACCTTACTAATACAAGGTGAACACCAAGAAGAGAGTCGTAGCCATGAGCGAAGGATTCGAAAGTGATGAAGAGGAGGTAGAGGATCTCCGAGTTGTGGAGAAGATTGAGGAAATCATGCATGCAACATATGAGAGGAATAAAAGAGGTCCAAGAGTGGGAGTAGAAGGAAACAATCATATCCATATCAATGTCAATGTGGAACCCATAAACCCATGTGCGACTAATACACCAAAAAAAACACCATTGTTTAGACAACCAAATTTCGAGAGAAGGAAGAGATCAAGAAGTACATCTACACAAGGAAAAACAACTAGGGAGCCAATTTAGAAAGTAGTAGTCAAATATATACACTACGTGGAGGTAATAGTTGAACATTTAAGATGGCGAGACATGACCCAACCATCGGGTTACCAAAATTCAAAGGAGAAGCGTTGAAGGGCCCAGAGAAGCACATGTTTATCTGTGAAAATATTTGGGAAGCTAAACAGATCACAGGCGAGGACACTAAACTTGCACAGTTAGCTATCACATTAAGAGATCGTGCACTAGATTGGTATATGATTTTAGACACAAACAGTCTGCCTGGGACAACCATATCGATGTGAGATATGAAGAAGTTGTTGATATCCAGAAGCCAATTTATGAGGATCGATACATGCATGAGATGATAGAGATTAAACAGAAACCAGAAGAATCTATATGGGAGATTGACCAGAGATTCAAGAGACTGAAAGGAAAGCTGAAATATGTCATGACAGATATGAAGCATAGGAATTTGTTCATCAATTCACTGTTACCACACTTGAAATATCCACTGTGACAACAGAAGTTTCGGATGCAGGAAGAGGCTCTGCAAAAAGCCCTACAACTAGAAGAGAACCAATATCAGAAGACAGATCCATCCATCGAGGAGTTGAAGGAGGATCTGAAGAACTTAACATTCCAACTAAACCAGAACAAGAACAAGGACAAAAGGGAAGTCGTTTGGTGTACCACATGTAGGACATAGGACACCATAAGAACGAATGTCCAACATTCACGTAGTACATGGCAGCAGGAATTCCAAATCCATTACCAACATAAGTACTATGGTGCAAGATCTGTAAGAAACAGGGTCATGATCCATATCACTGCCCAATGATGTATAAGTACCAGACAATGTCGAAGAGCTCCTATTGCAAATTTTTCAAGTCAGTAGGCCATGATGAAAAACATTGTCGAACCATGGAGATGATGAGAAAGAAAAGACTAGATTCTTATAGGGTACAAGAAGAAATGATGACTGGGCAAGCGACACCCTAGTTTAATAAAATACCAACCCAGTACAACATTGCGCATCAAACATACAACACTGCGCAGCCGTAATACAACACCGCACAACCACATTATAATATCGCACAGTATAACCAGGTGCCTCAGTATAACATGCCATGAGGGGATAGAGTTGGCTACAAAGGTGAAGAAAGAGCAAGAGGAGGCTTTGGAAGAGGTAGATGACCAGTGGTATGTCACAATTTTCAACAACTAGGACACTATGCAAGAGAATGTCCACTTCCACTAGTGACTTGTATGTATTGTCGCGCATCGAATCATGACACG
>ML799613.1:175905-207210 GCA_009831015.1 Picea engelmannii
GATCCTTGGACCTATTCATGCATCAAACTTGTGCTATACCATTCATCATGAAACAAAATATATGTCAACAATGAAATAGAGAATCATGAACAATATATCCACAAAGTGCATCATGTACCAAAATGTTCCCACCATGCACAACACCCATGTACATCAACCATGTACATCAACAATGTGCCAAAAGATATCATCCATGAAATGTATAAACCATATGCAAACATGTGCATCTACCAATATGCCAACATGTGCATCTACCAATTATGCCAAACATGTGCATCCACCAATATGACAACCATGTGCATCTACCAACATGTCAAATAATGTATCATATCACTCATGATATGTCTCCATCATGAACCAAGTGCCACAATCATGTATCAAACAAATACCAATGTTGTGAAAATCAAGTAATACCATGTATGGGTGTACTACTATGCACCAATACCACAAAATGATGAGTCTCATACATGTATGCCAAGTCCTCTGTAAAACATGTGCCAATCATCCAACCATATGTCTCAACATGTAGCCTGATCCATATGAAAAATGCATGCACCATAATATCAACATATGCTTCCAATAATACATAATAATATATACCAGCCATGTACACCACCATCATCACAAAATGATTAATCTCAGCAGATCAACATCAATCCATACTCTTGGGTTAGTGCCATGCACCCAATATTTATTTTTATTATACCATTCTGTGATCTCGCCATGAAAACCTGTAGCAAACAATGTCAGAACCTGCAATAAACAATGTTAGACCCTGGAATACATAGTTATACCATGACATCAAACTCCAATCCATGTCCATTGCCTTTTTCCCAAGGATTTTCAACATACGCGCAGCCTGCTGCACAACTGAGCACGTGTGTACATGACCTATTCAAGGTCAGTACATGTGTACACGCGACTGTCACCTCTATTACCTGCGTGTGCCTTAGAAAATGACACTTTTGAACTTCCCTTCAATCTTTCATTCTGATCTGGCTGCTCTGTCTTCTTCACCCACTTCTGTAGATGACCCTTCTCTTCAGAACTTGAGCTATGAGTATCTACCTTTTCAAATATGTCTCCCTTTATTACTTCATTCCTTCTTCTAGCCATGCTATGTGAAGTCCTCATCATGGAATTTCTTCTTGTGTTCCAACACTCATGGAATTTGTGGCCAAATCCACTACAGCTGTAGCATCTCATGGAGTTACAATGAACAACAATGTGTCCTACTTGATCACATCTCCAACACCTCATGGTGTTATAAATTCTTCCATTATATATTCTTTCATGATATCTACACTCAAAATATTTGTGACCATATCCATTACATGAATAAAAATACCCATGAAAAACACTTTCATACCTTTGCTTTGGTGTCCCAAGAATGGCTTCTTGATGTCTTCCTTGCTTTGTTCTTTTGAAATTTTATTTGCATTGTGTATATGGTTGTTTTGCAACATTGTCTTCCTTCTTTCATGGACTTACCTCATGCTTCTTTGAGGTGCTTGCTTCAACATGTTTATCTTCTCCTTTGTATCAAAGACCTAATTTATCACATGATGGTCTTTGACATTCCAAGATCTCATCCAAGATTCTTGAGCTATTCAAGAATTTGTTTGACTTTTCCACCTTCTTTCTAAGGTCAACAACTCCATCTTCTAATTTGCAACACGAATCTTCCTTTTCATTTATTTGAATTTTCAATAGTTCCTCTATTCTTTTGGCTTCTTCAATTTGGGTCTTGAGATGGACAATAGTTTAAAAACTTTTACTAATCTCTTCTTCTACATTCATATCTTCTTTTCCATCTTTTAGTCTTGTGATCTCTTCTTCATTTTCTTTTAATTGAGTCTTATTTCTCTCTTCTTGTTCCTTGATCATTTCTTTTAACTTCAATATGTGCCTTAGACTTCTCCTAAGAAACTTCTTAGTGTTATCCGAAAGATAGTTATAGTATATATAATAATGATCACTTCTATATCTATATAAAACCTCTTCAATTTCCTTTTGAAGTTTTAATAGATTTCCTTCTATTCTTTTCATGGGATAAATGCATCAAGCTTTACACAAACTGTTTCTACATCTTCTTCTTCACTTGTAGAGAAAAATTCATCATCATCATTGCAATCAAGGGCTTTTGAGGGTTCTTTACCTTCATTTTAAGTATATTCAGTTTCTTCCTTTTTTCCAACATCAACACATAATGCTTTGCCTTCATCTTCAAGATCTTCCTTTGTGCTATTATCACTTGATTCTTTATCTTCACTTGAAATGTTTTCAAAATCACATTTAGAAATAATGCATTCAAGAGATTTTGTTGATTCTTTACCTTTGATGATATTGATGGAGTGGTCTTCAATTTCTTCTTTCTCTTTCTTGCTTTGATATGTCTCTGCTAGCTTTATCCATAGATCCTTCGCAGAAGTGCATTTTCCCATGCTCTCTTTGATAGGGCTTGAGAGTCCACTAAGAATTGTCTTGAGAGCCAATGCATCATTCTTATTTCCTTCCCTTTGAGATGCAAAAATTGACTTTTTCTTCAATGGAACATATCCACCGATGGTTGCCTTCCAAATATCTTCTCCCATTGTCCTCAAATACACTCTCACCTTTATTCTCCAAGTAGAATAGTTTTCCTCATCAAGGATTGGAAATTCATCATCCATTTGTGTGTCTATGGATCTCCTTCAAGCTTGTTAAGGCTTGTAGTGAAGGCCCTCTCTGATACCAATTGCTGGACACACCTACCACACTTAGAGGGGGGGTGAATGAGTGTGGGGATCTTTTTCCCAAAACATCCCTCTTGCACAAAAACTCATCAATTAGTACTCAACATTTATTCATTACCCATTGCTGTCATTTATAACCAGTTAGATGTGAGCACATATCAGCAACATATATCAACAATATATCATCAACAAGTCATCACCACAATGAACACAAATAACACAAGATGTATGTACACTTTTATTTTTATTACAGACTACAATCCTTGGGGTTTATCAACAACAACTGAATATAGTACAACTATGTAAGAGCACCTGCTCTATAATGCAAGACTCATCTTACATCCTCAGCATCAACTAAGATGAGGAAACAATCCTCAACAGATATCAATATGTCAATAGGTATGTGACCTGTCAGTAGTCCAGCCTGCGTGTGCACGTTCCCTGGCTAACTACAACCTATGTGTGAACGCGGACAGTGTATAATGTAACAAGCGTATGCTTCTGAGCAACTAGGGTTTTGCTTTGCTTCACATGCTCAGATCCTCTGCAACCTACAATCACTTTTTCTTCTGTCTTCCATTGTCCAAGCTGACCCACAACTAGTCAAAACACATCCAAGCTCTCCAATATCTTTCTCATGCTCCAAAAAAAATCAATATGAATGTTATCTCAATCATGTATAAACAACTAGTATACCATAGCAATCATGTCACTACTGAATCACAAGAGTGTTGCTCACTCCATCAACCAAATCAACCAAACTGAACCACATCATAGAATCCATACCAGGAATTCCCTAAGCATTCACAACACATCAAACAATAGTATCCATCAAGACAAGAATGTAACCATACCAGTGTCTCAGTGATAGATCTGAAGCCATAGAATGCAGATCTGGAACCTGCCTCATCATCCAGGAGCTTGGCACTAGCTCAAACAAAAATCTCCATGATTTTATCCACTCCACGCTCCCTGTACACAGTCAGCCCGCATGTACACTTACCCTATACATAGCCAACCCACGTGTACACGCACCCTATACACAGACAACCCGCGTGGACATCAAAAAATAAGGTTTTCTGTGAATCCAAGACTTTTTCCATCAAGATCTCCAACATTGCCGAAACTTTGATGCATCCATGAGATCCTCCTCTCGCTCTCTTCCTTAGAATAGATGTTTAATCATGCTCAAGAGATCCACACCAATAATATGCTCTCAAAAGAAGCTCTCCATCAATACTCCAAAAGATATTCACAAGAAGCTCTCCATTGATCCACAAAAATGATTCTCACAAAATGTCTATTTTACAAGAGATCCTAACTTCTTATTTATACTTTCATCTTCTAGGTCACTTAACCCATTTTTAGGTTACTTAACCCATTTCTAGTCCACTTAACCTATTTTCCTTATTTTAGGGTTAATTACTTTCCATGAATAGAAAGTTCTCCAATACTTTATCATTTAAATATCCCTTCTTGATTTTGTCACTTCACTTTATCATTTAAATAATGATTTATTCTTTTCAAGCACTTTTACTTCTTTGACCTTTTGGGGCTTCAATCCATCATATGGGGTTCCTTCAACTTCGTAGAGCCATAACTCTCAAACCGTGAGGAGTTATGTGACATTGCACATACCATCGAAAATTGCATGTCAAGCACTATCCATCTAGGATAGTTCCACCAACAAATTCATTGATCTTCATCTCATTAATCCACATGCAAACATGGGTTCTCCAACTATTCTTCTAGGATAACTCAATCCATAAAGCGTCTTCCTGTGAGGGCTTTCACCATAAGGGGACCACTTTGGAGTTCATCCATTTGTGCACCTTATCAACCATGATAAGATAATAATGATTCATCTTTGCATCAATTCACCACTGCATCATATATATCAACTCTACATCATGTATCAATGACAACTCATTGATCTATCTTCATCAATGCATCATATCACTGATCCATCTTTATCAATTGGTTTCCACTTGGACATATATCATTCTCATCAATGCATATTCATTATTCATCAATCATCAATCAATCAATTAATTGACATCAATCAAACCAAACCATTTACATCAATGACATATGATCCAACAATCTCCCAAATAATCAAACCATTGGCATCAATGACAACATGATCCAACATAATGTTCAATGGATTTCAGCGGAAGTGAGGGATGAAGGAAGAAACATCAACATAGTTACACACGAAGAAGTTAAAACATGACACGACAAAGTACAACAAGAGCCTACACAACACCAATGGGTGAAGAAGAATGTTGAACCAAGGAAGAATTTTGATGCGCAAAACACGAGAGAGATATTTAAGCAAGCCAACCAAGAATTTTTGAAGCCAAAAATTCCATCAACATCAACCATGCAACATAGTAACGAAGTACCAGAGTACGAGATGCCTCCATCGTTGTATCACACCGAAGAAATGCAGCCCCTGGGACAAGTAAGTACAATCAAAGGATTTATGCAATCATGTTTAAAATTACTAAATGACCCATCCTCTGTCAATGTATTACAAAATATTCTAGAAATATATAGTGTAGAGGAAAAAGGAAAGATAGAACAAAAAATAGTCAATCACCCACATACAAGGAGGATAACAAGTAGGGAGTTCGGTTTGAACGCCAACATTGGAGATTTCAACATGAGAGATATTATACTGGATTTAGGAGACAAAGTCATTGTATTACCCAAGAAGACATGGAAATGTATGGGAGATCCCACATTAGCATATTCACTGGTTCAACTGAAACTAGCAAATAAACACTGAATTCTACCAATTGGAAGACTAAAAGGAGTGACATTAGACCTGGATGGAGTGTGAACTAAATCCGACTTTGAAGTAATAGAAATAGTGGATGACAGAACACCTTATCCGACATTGCTTGGCTTGGATTGGGTGTTTGATAACTAGGACATAATCAACTTAAAGACATGGAAAATGACCTTCGAGTCAGGAGAATACACGGTCATTGTGCCATTAGACCCATCAGAAGGGGAAAGGTTCGTAGAGCCTACTTGTTTGGACCTGGAGGAAATTATCTAGTTGTACATAAGAACTGTGCGAGATGAGGATTACGTAAAACCAACTATAGATGGGATACTCAGCTGGCGAATCATCACCTCATGTGTGTCAGACTCAGATACAACCTTAGAGAATTGGAAATAGAGGTTACACGAAGTTTCCACAAGAATATGTGAAATAATAGACCACGTAGTAAGATGGGTAGGTACGAAGATAAGGGAACCACCCAGCTTCCATGGGGTGAATGATCTAGAAGAATTATTGACATTCTATGAAGATGAAGTGTTAGGACATTAGAGACTCTTAGTACTAGATATAACACTCAAGACGACACTTGCAAGATGGTGGGGTGCACACAAAGAAACAATCTAGGACTGGTACCAATGTAAGAGGTTATTGTGCATTAGGTTTGGCGCAGAACAAGGAAGCAACCAACGGCATAAATATGATGGATAGGGGCCACCAACATGACACTTGGAGAAGTGAAAAGCGTTGTTGAAAATGAAACCACCGGAGGAATGGCCTCACCATTTTTCACACACATTAAAGGGCATCCCAATAAACTCATATACATACCAAGAAATACGTATAGGATATATGAGTTGGACAGTAATAAAATTGAACTTTACAGCCACTTTCTCATTTGAGAATGAGAACCCCAACATAGATGCAACACTTAAACAAATAAGAGGGGTGATATTTATTAAGGAACCATAAGTTGAATTTATAACAGATGAACAACAACAAAATAGACAAATAGTGAAAGAACTATTGTCATTCTACCATGTGTAGGAAGAAGTACTAGATGAATATGACCCGTGGGATAGTCAAATTGAGGAATTTGAAGGAAAGAGATAAGTGTAGGGTCCACCTCTGTAATAATAAGTGATTTATGCGCTGATGAAGGTGAATAAATTCAACATCGGGACAGTGGAGAATCCAAAAATGGCCAGCATTGGAGACTATTGGGATGAGCAAACAGTAGAAAGTATAAAAGAGTTATTGTGCGAGTACACAGACCCATTCCCAACAACGTTCACATAAATGAAATCAATAGTGGGAGAGATAGGAAAAATGAAAAGACCGCTCAGAGCTAAGACAAGACCAATCAGACAACGACCATACAGACTAAACCCAATATATAAGAAAAAAGTAAAAGTTGAGATTGATAGGATGTTGGAGGATGGAATCATAGAACCTATAGAAGAATCCAAATGGATAAGCCTGATGGTAGTTCAGGAGAAGAAGCAAGGGGGGATAAGAATATGTGTCTACTTGATAAAGTTGAATGATGCGTGCATACATGACTCGTTCCCTACCCCATTCATAGATGAAATCTTGGAGAATGTAGGAGGACAGGAAGCTTATTCATTCACCGAAGGATTCTTAGAATACCATCATATAAAGATAGCACTGAAAGACATATACAAGACCAATTTTTCCTTGGAATGAGGATCATACATATATGCAATCACGCTGTTTGGATTGAACAATGCACCAACAATATTTTCCAAAGTAGTCATAGTTGCATTTAAAGAATTTATCCACTAGTTTCTAGAAGTATACATGGATGATTGGAGAGTCTATATCCTGTTGAAGGAAAACATTGAATTCGTACGACTGATGTTATAAATATGAAGGTAGTTCCATATATCGTTAAATATCAAGAAGTGCATATTCGGAACAACTTTTGGGATACCATTGGGCCATATAGTATGCAAACAAGGTTTGCTAGTAGATCTTGCCAATATTGTAGTAATTGTTAACCTGCCACCACCAAAAATAGTCTGTCAATTAAGAGTGACATTGGGACACAAAGGATACTATAGGAAATTTATAAAATGGTATGTGTAGATCACTGCACCAATGGAGAAATTTCTAAGGAAATACACAAAGTTCTAGTGGAATGAGGACTGTCAACACGGTCTGCATACTCTGAAACATAAGATGGTAATCGCACCAATACTAGTGTTCATAGATTGGCAGAATACATTCCACGTACATGTAGATGCATCAACCATAGCACTTGGAGCTATTCTGGCATAGCTAGGAGAAGGAGAATTGGAACATCCTAAAGAATTTTCTAGTAGAAAACTGTCATAATTAGAGCATAACTACAACACTACAGAGAAGGAAGGACTAGCTATGGTCTATGCATTCCAGAAATTCAGACATTATTTATTAGGAAAAAATTTCAAGATGTTCATGGACCATTCAACACTCAAATACATTTTCATCAAGACAATGTTAGTGTGGAGAATTTGTAGATGGTTATTGATGTTCCATGATTTTTACTTCGAAGTAATAGTCAAGGAAGGAAAGTTGAACGCAATACCTGATCACCTGTCAAGGATCACGAATGGGGAGGAACCTACAAATCTAGAGGATAAAGTTTCAGATGCATAGTTATTTTTATTCCAGATAGTCGATGAATAATTCACAAAAATCATCCAGTACTTAAGTACAAGGAATTCTGCATAGGAATATAACATTGCACAGAAAAATAATTTGGTAGTCAAGGTTGTAGATTACTAGCTAATTGCGGGACACTTCTACAAAATGGGTATAGATAGAATCTTGAGAAGATGTGTGATAGAACATGAAATACCTAGAATTTTAGCAGAATCCCATGAGGGAATAGAAGGAGGGCATTCTGTAGGAAAATCTACCGCACAAAAGGTATTGCGCACAGAAATGTGGTTTCTATCAGAGAGTTGGTAAATCGAATAGAAGGGACAAGATGCCCCTGCGACCACAAGTAACTTTGCAAATATTTGACAAATGCATAATAGATTTTGTGGTACCAATTAACCCACCAACAAAAAGGTCAGGAGCGAGGTACATTATCTGTTGGAGAAATTTCTATTTTCGGCACACTAGTTCAGTGGGAGTAACACTAGTTCAGTGGGAGTTAACTGACTAGTTCTATTTTAGACTTTCTAATTTTATACCATCACTATTATGCATGCATTCCTAATTATAGGATGTCATTGACTATATGAGTGAAGATCACTCACTCATTGATTAGAACATAATATACATTGATTCTCATTCTTCATATTATATCTATCTTCCTTTTGTTGATAAGATTTGTTTGTGTATTCTTTAGCTAGGTCTCATGTGCAGGTTTCCATGAAACACTGACATGGTATCAGAGCCGATATGCTGGAAGAAAACCAGACACGCCAGAGAAGAGCGAAAGACCTAGTTTTATCCATCGTCACATCCTATCACTATCAAAAGGTGCGAGGATTGGAATCGTCACAGCCTATCTCTATCGAAGGGTGTGACGATTGAACTCATACTTTATGTTGTCCCTCGACCAAGTTTTGAGCAAACATTGGTCGTGTTTGACCACTTTTGGGACTTTGATAGGTTGGTCGAAGATGGAGCACCAGGCGGAGCTGAGATCGTGGGATCTCACTCGGCCCATGGTTTTACCCATGTTTAGGAATTTTTGTAAAAGTATATATAGGAAGGAATGTAATGTGGAAAGTACTAGTAGTTATTGATTGGCTTAGAGCATGACCAGTTGGCTTTGTGCACATGCRTTGTATGTAAGGCTATTTACCTTGACCTGATTTAGGGAAGGAGGATCTGGTGCTCTGTGTGCATATCTCATGTCCTCGAAGGATTTGGCTTTGTGGCTTTGTGCATAGGAGAAGAAAAATGTAAGAAGATTGAAGACTTGTAAAGAAGAAGAGAATAAGTTGGTGGATGTAGCCCCACACTGGGGTGAACTAGGTATATCCTATGTCTTCTTGTGCTTTGTGCAATGTGATTTATGAATTATGCTATTTATTTTCTTAATCTTGTCATTATAAGGTATGATGAATGCATCTAATTTTTTTACTTAGTGATTAAAGATGATTGAATTCTAGATCTGAGCTAAGCTATGTGCTAAGTAATTGGAAGTGCTTGATCTTTATTGTTACTGCGTTGTTTTGTAATAAGGATTTAATTTGCAATGTGAATGAGACTCATCAACTAATGCATGTTGTTGTCTAAGTTCTTTGCTAAGTGTAGTAATCATAGATCTGTGTCCTAGATTGGTTGTAGACACCTGAGTCTGCAACCCCCACTGCCTCTACCTCGGGTGACATCTCATGTTCTTCCCAGGTGTTTCTAAAAGGGCCGGTAGTTAGGGTTTTGTTGGTGCATTGTTGAAGAGTTGAACCCTGGGTTTTCTCTTGTTCCAACAAATGGTTCTATTGTCAGGACTGGAACTATGATTGTTGGGAAGTGAAGAGAAACAAAATCTATGTGTGTAGATCTGTTGTTGTAGTGCGCAATATTATACTTCACTTGTGAAGCTTTGTGCTAAGAAGGCAACCTGATTTGAAGAAAAGAGGTAAGATCTTAAATCTTTGTGCTTTGGTAAGGGTACGATAAGTGGAAATTTTTTCTTCGAAAGCATGAATCTAGGTATGTTTGATAGATGTTTTCCTAGTCTGAAAGCTAGGGAACAATTAGAAGAAAGATATGTTATTCCTATGCATAGAAAGAATTTTTGGACTAATAAGTGGACGCATGAACCTAGAAAGAGTTTTTGCAGATTGCAGTTCCATCACTGTGATCCCAGTGCATAGTATAGGAGAGTCTAGGGATCGCTTAAAAGAATGAGAGGATTAACATTGTGTTTTAATTGCAGAAGATCGGGACATCTTTATAAGGAATGCCCTGGTACAAGTCCTATTTGTCTTTGTTGTAAATCTATTGGTCATGAGGTTAAGGATTTCCCTAGGGTGATTGATAATGTTGAAAAGATGAACATGAGACAAGAAAACTATAAAGAAAGTCAAGAGACTAAGGTTATGTTAAAGAATCATACAGAAAAAGAGTCAGAGACTATGTTAATAGAGTTAAAAGAAGTAATGGATGATCACAGAGACATCGGTTTATGAGAGATCCTGAAAGAAAAATAGTGCATAGTTACAAGAATAGAAGACTTCGACATAGATTGTGTATTGGATGAAGAAACACACATGAATATTATGCCATAAATCACTTGGGAAATTTTGGGAAAGCCTGATACTATACCTTCATTGGGAAGGATAGGCTCGTTTAAAGGAAATATGATAACCCTATGTGGAGGCATTACTAATATACCTATGATTGCTCATGAAACATCGACTGAAGAAGAATTTGAAGTCATTAAATTTGTTGATAACAACACGACCTTTCCACTTTTGTTAGGAACGAGTTGGATAGAGAATGATAAAATCGGAAGGAAAGTAGAAGAAGAAGCTACATAAAAGAAAAAGAAAGAACTAAGGGATCTCATAGCTCGAAGAATAGATTGACTATTATAAGAATGAGAACTTGAGTTGAAGCAACAAAATGAAAGACAAGTAGTTTTCAAAGCTGAAAGAACGCAAGAAGGTGTGAAGGACCTATACATGCAAGAAGAAAGTATGTCCACCCAAGACATAGTAAGAAAAGAGGTATTACCTTTGAACCCCTTGAGAGAACGTCAGTAGCGTGAAGTAACTATGCTAAGAAAATATAAGAATAAGAATGGAAGGAGGAATCCAGAGAATCAAATCAGAGGAAAGAAGGCAAGAAAGCTCAATAAGAAGAAATCCAAGCTAGAAAAACTATAGGAAGCTCCAGAAAAGACTTCGCGGGAGGAAGATCTGCAGAATTTGAACCTCATCGGAATAAAAAAACCATGCAGAATGGGACTTCTCCATGACAAAGCTATATCACTGTTGGAGGCACCTTGACCATTAGAATGACACCCCATAATGGATAGAAAATGAAGTTATTAGCAAATGGACCGTTGACATCACACCATAATAGAGGGATTCACATTGATTCACGCATTCCTACCCGTTGGAGGAATCTGTTACGATGCTTTCTTATTTAACCCGTCGGACACTGCGGCGGGACCACTTTTTGCTACCCATGATTATCCAAGCTAATAGAGAATCGATTTTATATTAGGTTGTGATTTCTATACCTCTCCATCTATTTTATTACCTTTCTTGTTTGTTTGCCTACCCGATATATTCGGGCAAACCTAGCACATTAGAGAATTCTGTGGAGGAGATTCTCGTGGAGCTCATGGCTGAGAGAGTTATGTCTATAGGAATATAGGTGTCATCAACTGGGGGAATACAAGCATCCCCCTCAACTGGACATCTTTCTATCCATAATAGTGAGAAGCGAAGCAATCACTGCGATGATCTGGCTAACGTGAAGCAGATCCCGTCGGTCTTGCCGGATTATATATCACCTTTGGCTGGTGCGGTTACCCACGATAGCATCCTACATGACTTCAAGTGCACGTTGATCACTGCGTACAACAAAAAGGGGATACGTGTATTTGGAACCCAGTTAGGACAGATCCTAGCTTTGAAGAACAATGACTTTAACCTTAGAGATAGGAAGAACTACGTGATGCTCACGTCACATAAGTATTTGATGAAGACGACTGGGAAGAATCCGTGCATAGTCTCCCAACTATGGATTAAGCAGCTCGCGCAGTCAATGATACTGAACACAATGAAGATCCCTCACTTTGGCCGACATTAGGAGGTTAACACTTGCATTAAAATCCTCATGTCGTGCTATCATGGAATATATATGTGGCTTGACAGGCGCGTTACTATGGATGTGACATTGATCCACCTAATCACAAGACTAAGAATGCAGGGACCAGACCCTCAACAGTTCTACTCAGGGAAGACTTCAGATCACTCCATGGAACAAGGAATCAAGGAGGATTGTGGTGATGTAGAAAAGGGAAAGAGAGGCTACAAGGTAGCCTCCATCTAGGATGGTGTAGTGCTCCTATCTTGTCAGCTTATAGCTGGCAAGCTCATAAAAAAGAATTGTCCGACACAAGTCACTGGATTTGTAGTAGACCTCGCAGGAAAGTGTGTGGATGGGATGAAAATGAACTGTGTGAGTTACCTCATCAACAAGATCAAGAAAGAATGTTGTGAAGAGCAGGATTAGGGGTATGAATTCCATTTTAGCTGGTTACTTGTACTGATCTCATTTGTCACTTGGCATATGCCAGAAGGAGAAACATTTTTTAGAAGTTGAGCCATAGAAGTCATTGGTCCCAAGGTTCTCCACCTTGTGGTATACAAATGACATGTCTAAGCAGTGGTAGTCGAACGTTGTCTTCCATGCCTACTACCAAAAACTAAAGCGTGTTATTGAGGCATTTCCATGCATGGAACTGAACACATTGCACTAGTACAAAATTCTAGCAAAGTTCCACGTAGATCGACACTTTATCTATATCACTGCGTGGAGGGATGAGAGTAAGGAAGAGCTACAGTCCTACTATAAGTTTACCGACAAAGACATGGAGGAGATCACCAAAGAATGGCCAGCAGAGTTCCTTGTACCAGTGGAAATCTGCTGGCCATTCTTTGGTGATCTCCTCCATGTCTTCGTCGGTCAACTTATAGAAGTAAACTGGAATCACAACTACAGGAGGCATAGAAACATGCCTCCACCATTTAGGCGTAGATGAAGTCATTCACTCCAGTTGAGAAAATGAAAATATAACAGGAACAAAGCGCAGTCCAACAACATATTACTACCATACATAGCAGAGTCATGGAAGTTACACAGAAACTACAGTCGGTGCAAGACAAAGCATGCACGATTTTTGAAGAGATTGAAGGATAAGGCTTGCAGCTAGACCAGGTGTATGCAACAATGGAACAATTCTTGCAAGGGCTTGTTACAGAGAAGGTGATTCCGCAATTCTCCCAGCAAGAGGCTCTAGAGAAGTAGAAATTTGAGGTAGCTCGAGGCCTTGGAAACAGTGTTGCCTAGATCTGAGTGACTCGAGATGAGTCACAGGTGAGAGTTGGGGGCATGTTAGCCGTCGTCCAAATTTTGAGGAAACATTAGTCGTGTTTGACCACTTTTGGGACTTTGAGAGGCTAGTCGAAGACAGAGCACTAGGCGGAGCTGAGATCGCTGGATATCACTTATTTTGTGGACTTCTAGACCCAACAAAGGGTTTACTAGGGTTTATGTAATGGGTTATGGGATTTCGAACCATGGGTTTACCCATGTTTAAGACTTTTTGTAAAAGTATACATATGAAGGAATGTAATGTAGAAAGTACTAGTAGTTACTAATTGGCTTAGTGCATGACTAGTTGGCTTTGTGCATAGACGTTTTATGTAAGGCTCTGTGCCTTGACTTGATTTAGGGAAGGAGGATCTGGTGCTCTATGTGTAGATGTCCTGTACTCAGCGGAGTTGGATCTATGTATTTTTGCATAGGAGAGGAAAAATGTAATAAGATTGAAGACTAATAAAGAAGAAGAGAAGAAGTTGGTGGGCGTATCCCCACACTGGGGTGAACCACGTATATCTTGTGTCTTGATGTGCTTTGTGTGATGTGATTTATGACATATGTTGTTTATTTTCTTAGTGTTGTTGTTATAATGTATGATGAATTCATCTGATGTTGTTTCTTAGTGCTTAAATATGATTGAATGTTAGATCTGAGCTAAGCTATGTGCTAAGTGAATGGAAGTGATTGAAATTTATTATTACTGTGTTGTTCTGTAATAAGGGTTTAATTTGAAATGTGAATGAGACCTATGAACTAATGCATGTTGTTGTTTAAGTGCTATGCTAAGTGTTGTAATCACAGATCTGTGTCCCATATTGGTTGTAGACACCTGAGTCCTACAACTTCCCCTGCCTCTAACTCAGGTGATATTTCATCTTCTTCGCAGGTGTTGCTGAAAGGGCCGGTAGTTAGGGTTTTGTTGGTGTGTTGTTGAAGCATTGAACCATGGGTCTACCCCTGGGCCACCACTTTCCCTATCCAAGCATCGTCGCAACCTATACATAGCCAAGATGTGACGTCGTTGCACTGTTTTCTTCATCTGGGGTGCAACAATTTAATTTTCCACAATCTTCACACTTTATCCTTCTCTAGGGTGTGATGATTCAACAACCCTCCAAAAAATTGGGTTTCTGCAATAAGATAGCCATATCTCAAAATCTATGATCTGGGTTGGGAGAAATTTTTACCAGACACGTATAACATAGGGATGCTAATGCTCGCCAAAAATATCCAAAACCCACATCATATTTTAGGATATATAGTTGTTTTGTGATATCTATAGCTGCCATAGCATCGTCAATCATATCTCAGAATCCACAATATGTGTTTTCAAGATATTTTCAGTATCAATAGCAGGGATGGAGATGATGCAACTTATTCAATCAAGTCTAGTGATAATAATCAAACCTTACAACTATTTTGAATGGAATATGAAGGCCACATTGAAACTCAAAATAAAAGGACTATATAATTTGATGATGGTCATAGAAACATAACCTACATCAGTGCTTGAGAAGACCATATGGGTGAACCGTAAGTATGAGGCCAAAATACTACTTCTTGAGTTAATATACACTGATTTATGGTTTCATGTTTCCTCATGCATGACTCCAAATGTGACTTGGGCCACCTTGGAAGGATTCTTTGGAAAGGAGGATGAGATGCAAGGTCATATGCTTGAGGTAGAGTTGAATACCTTAGACCCTAAAAGTTTTGATAATATACAAGATTTTTTTACTAAATTTAAATATTTTCTATTGAGCTTGGGTGAATGTGGTATTGAAAAGTCTACACAAGAAAAACAACTTATTCTAACAATCTTTGCCAATCTAGGACCAGAATATAGTGTATATGTCTCCAATTTCCATTATGGCAGATTTCTTTGTGGAACAAATTGGAAAATTCCTACATTGGCTCAGTTCATTGAGTCTCTTACACAAGAGAAGAAAAAACTCATTCATATGGGCCTAATTAAGAATCCCAAATCACATGCACCCACCATGCATGATGGAAAAGGATCATCCAATGAAGAACGAGAAGGAGAAACAAAACAAGGAGGGATATTCCAAACCCTTTAATGATTCTTGAAGTTCCAAAGACCCTTCAGATTCCAAGAAGAAAAATAAGGGAAAGAAGTGCACTTACTGCAATAAACTGAATCATGAAGAATCCACATGCATGAAAAAACAGATCGATCTTATTACACAGGCACTTCAACAGAACAACCTTGGAAACTTCATTCTCCTAAGAATCAAGATCATGCTCCTAAGAAAGGTAATCATCATTCCTTGGTTGCAATTAATTCCTCATATGATTCATTTATTATAGATTATGGTGCATCCCATCATATGGAAACAAAAGAGGAATTTTTCTCTTCCTTAAGTCCATTCTCATGCGGGATGATACTCCAGTAGCAGTAGCAGGAGAAGGGAGAGTGGAACTCCACAATGGTAATTTTGAGAATGTTTTACATGTTCCAAAGATTTATTTGAAATTTCTCTCAGTTTATCAGATCACTCAGAAAGGTAAAAAGGTTGAATTTATATCTGATTTAGTTTCATTAATTAACATGCATGACAATTCCATCATTGCAATTGGTGAGGTGGATCACAAGTTAAGGTTGTATAAATTCACTAAGTTTTCTGATGATGACTCCTTTGTTCTACTTACACATAAGGAGAGTATCTTTTATGCACCTCAAGTGAAACATGCATATACTCTTGTTCTTCCATCAGTTTCAAACATTAGAGATGATTCCATACACTTAGATTATGTACATGGAAATAAGCAAGTAGTACAACCAGATAAGAAGCCAACTCTAAAGCTTCAACAGATGCCCAACAAGGCATAGTTCACACTTTAGGAAGAAAATATATCTACAGATAATCCATTGGATTCGAGGAGGAATCGATCTCAGCATGAGAATCCTTCTCATGTAATTTCAACTTCAGAACCTGCGATGTTTGTGCACTGCTATATGGTTCAATATTCTAATCCACATATCTACAGTGATGATATGGGAAATCCATTATGGAAAGAAGCCATGAAAAAGGAGTATGAATCACTCCTAAAGATTCAAACTTCTCATCTAGTTCCACTTCCACAAGTAAGAAATATTTTCAGGTGCAGATGCATCCATAGGATCAAGAGGTACACGGCTAGACAGGTTGCCAAAGGACTTCATCTGATCTATAAATATTTCTACATCTTCACGAATACTTTCAGTGAGAAGAAGTTTTAGACTTTGCAGGATAGTCTTGCAGTGAAGAACACAGTTGCCTAGCAACTGCCATTTTCTTCTTTTGATAGATTATCTTTTGAGGGGGGGGTTTGTTCCCACGTGGTTTTCCCTCTTTCCTTATTTTTATTCAATTTTCATTAGTTGCATTGTACATGAGTAACTAATATGGCCTAGTAGTAGGGACTCATTTTTTACTCCATAGTGATGTTCAGGGGGGGTGTTGGAGAAATTTCTATTTTCAGCACACTAGTTCAGTGTGAGTAACAATAGTTCAGTGGGAGTTAACTAACTAGTTCTATTTTAGACTTTCTAATTTTATACCATCACTATTATGCATGCATTCCTAATTATAGGATGTCATTGCCTATATGAGTGAATATCACTCACTCGTTGATTATATCATAATATACATTGATTCTCATTCTTCATATTGTATCTCTCTTCCTTTTCATGATAAGATTTGTTTATGTATGATTTAGGTAGGTCTCCTATGCAGGTTTCCATGAAATACTAACATTATCACTACGATAGAATACTTGAGAAGATGGGCGGAAGCAACACTAGTAAACGATTCCAGCGCAAAGACAACAACACACTTCCTGTTCAAGCAAGTGATCACTATATTTGCTTTCCTTAGGATTTTGGTGAGTGACCAAGGCACTCACATCATTAAAAATACTATTAAGGTTATGACTAAGGAATTTTAATTTGATCATCAAAAGAGTACACCATATCATCCTCAAGAAAATGGAGCAGTGGAAGCCTTTAACAAGATCCTTGAAAATGCACTGACTAAGAACTGCAATGTTAATAGAGATGATTGGGACTTGAAGATACCAGTGGTATTGTGGGTATACATGACCACATGAAAGAAATTGATAGGACAAACCCCATTCATATTGGTGTACGAACAAGAAGTTGTGGTGCCATTAGAATTTTTGGTACCTAGTCTACGTGTAGCAACAATTACAAACATGACAGAATGAGGTGCGGTACAAAAAAGGATAAATCAACTGATGATCATGGAGAAATATAGGAGTCTAGTAGGGTTCCACCAGGAAGTCCATAAATCAAGAGAAAAATCTTGGCATGATAGACATATCAAGAGGAATTGTTTCAAAGAAGGAGACCTAGTCTTAATGTATGACAACAAATCCCTTGATCACCCAGGAAAACTCAGAATGCATTGGTTAGGAACATACGAAGTAAATACTTTCACAGATGGGGGAGATGTACAATTGAATTATTTAGGAGGAACAAAACTCAGAGGGATGATCAATGGGCGCCGACCGAAGATGTACAGGGCTAGTCGATCCCCGGGCATTAAAACAAAATAGAGGAGATATTGTGTCGAAAAGATGAACATTTAACAAAGGCATAGGGATATGAGAAGAGAATGAGCGTTCACACTCAGGAATGCCAATGTGGTAGAAGAAAATTCCAACGGTCACTACAAGAGGGAAAGTAGGATACGGAAAACAATCGCCAACAGACGATGGCTAGCAAACTTAAATAACCAAATTGACTGATGGGATGCCGCATTAATATCACCAACTAGTGATGGAAAGGGAATTCAATATAAATTACACGAGAAGTGTTGGTTCAATTAAAACTTCAATGAGGTAACATATCCAAGAATTTTCATAGAATTCCTATAAAAACTAGTACACGGGACTGGGAAGGTTATTGTGCAAGTAATAACATTAGAGAGAAATAGAGAATACAAAGCTAAGAGAAACATTTCTACAGATTACAAAGGCCACCATGTTCAGTGGAGAACAATTTGAACGCCATGACACCACCCAAACAAGGATAACCGAACCAAACTAGCCAATGACCCTGAAGAAACACCAGATCCCGAGTGGAAGCACAGAGAAGTGAACAACAACCACTTCAACCTCCAAAATTCGTCAATGTGGATGAAATTTTGTCGTCCATATGAAACCAAGAAGCCCCAAACCCATTTTGGAGGAAACCCAACAGACAACACCAGTGGGAATGGACATGGATGTACCAAAAGGGGGACAGGGAAAACAAGCTGAGGATGCAGACAATCATTCGCACTATGGAAACCCTAAAGAACGTTCGAGAGTTAATGGGATGGTCTTGACTTAGGAGGAAACAACCACGCCAGAAAGATTACACACAACCACAACAAAACAACCATAGGAGGGTAGAGTGGAAGATGCCAGTGGCTGACCAGACGAAAATGCAAAAGAGAGAACAATGGAGGTTGGAACCTCGATTCAACCACCACAATGGAATGGCAGGTAGGTGGTACCAAGGTCACTGCATAGGCAATCCACCACATCCATTATCTTGTTGAGCATTCTATAAGGGGTACATATAGAAGGAAATATGTTAGGCTACGTGGAGAAATTGAGGTACTTAGACCATGACGTGATGGACATAGACAAGTTCCCAGAGTTCTCTAAGAAATTCTACCTACAGACTATGGGTATAGGAACATTTGGTGGACCAATTAATCAACCAGCCCAGTGGGAAACCTAACTACCCAAAAATGAGATTCTAAGCCTATTGAACATCCCACACTGTGGAAGGGGCCAGTATGGAAACAAATTCTTCAATAGGGTGATGGCAGTTACCCATGGCGGGTACCTGTGGCTGGAACAACTTATCTCAATAGATGTAGAGATTATTGCATACATCACAAGTTTGCCATCATGGGGTGAGGATCTTGCTCAGTTCTTTGAGGACAAGACAAAGGAGAAAGAACTAGCTAAGGAAATGAAGAAGAAATATGGTACAGAAAGGGGGTCCTCTGGAATAACCATCAATCATATTAGTTACGTCACGAAAAGAATGGACAGAAAAATTATGGCATGCAAATTACTCAGGAAATTCTGCAAGGAGGAATTCTCAGCTGGGATTGTTGCAGCTGTAACACAGTGTGTGGAGGGGACCACACTCAATTGGGCCCCTTATTTTTTTAATTTGTTCCTCAACGATTGTAAGGAAATGCAAGATCTGGGGACAACATTTCACTATTCATGGCTACTCATTCTGATAGCCTTGATCGGATGGAAGGAGCCGAAGTATTCATTTTTTTCCACTATACCCAATACTTTACATGGAGCGTGATACTTATCATTGGGGTCAACTTCGAACCCCACGAACAAAAAGGAGAATGCATCTATATTTGAATGATATCACAACAACCTACAAGAGAGCATCGCCAACACTCGGAGGGTGACATTGGAAGAAATCACATAGTATCGGGGCATAGCCAACTTCAAATCCACTAGACATGCAATGTGGATCCAGGCATGGAAAGATCCTGACAATCAATGGCTACAACTGCACTATTGCATCTAGGAAGTGGACATAGAGATGACCATTAAGTATTGGGATGATAACTAGAGGATTCCAGTCCTCAATCGAGAAATACCCACAGAAATGGAGGAGGAGGAGGTAAGACAGGAACAGACACATGTCGAAGAGATAACAACACCCAAGAAACCAAGGACAGGTAAGAACAAGGCGCAATAGAAAAAAGGGGGGGCGCCCAAGAAAGGAACCAAGGAAAGGAAGAAGAACAACACATAGGCACCACAGGTATAGGAGAAACAAACTGAGATAGCACAGGGAACCACATCAATTTCTACTCATCAAGATCAAGGCCCAAATAAGAGGCCATTCATCTAGACAACATGTGCTTGCAAGAAGGCGATGGAACCCAGAACGCCCCTAGAATACGAGATCACTGAGGAATATATAGACATGGTGGCCCAACTGGTCCAGGATCACACAATCCAGGATTGCGATAATGCTAAGTGCCAAAGGGATAAAATTGAGGAACAATTGGAATACATTCAAAATTTCCTCCAGTAGCTTAAAGAAGCACAGGTGGTCAACAACAACATAGGAACAATCCCATCAACATTACAGATAGGAGGTGAAGCTGGATCAAGCAAGCAGGATAAGATCCAAATGGCATCACAGTCAAGATTATCATTTCACGTCACACCCAACATGTTGCACATCAACAAAATCATGGGGCAGACATGCCTAAAGCACTTGGCCCAAATACATTTGGTATTGACGCAGATACCAACCAATGCCTTGTATAAACTGCAAGTCAACGTCACACAGGAGGTACAGTCATGCGCACACGTAGACACAACATAATTGCAGCAGGAAAAGGACAATCAGGATGAGTTGGAATTGGTACTCAAGTAGGCTAAGCTAGAGACCAAAGATGAAAAAGAAAGCGCAGATATGCTAGAGCAGGAATTGGTCATAGCCTATGAGAAAATTCCAAAGAGTGCGCATAAGGTCTAACTCACGGTGACACAAAATATTTATCAGATTGTGCAGACAATCAATCAATACAAACATGAGATCAAGCACCTCTAGGAGAAACACATACCTACCACTCCACCAGAGGTGAAGGAGCAGAGGAAGCAAGAGGAAGCACCCCAGATAAATGAGATAGAGAGAAAATTCCATGCGACGACTGACTTGCTCGAGAAGGCAACACAACTCTCAAAGAAGCTGGAAGAGGATCAACAGGTCCAATAGTGGGACTAGGAAGAAGAAAGGATAAGCACAACTATCTAGGACCTCAAGCAAAGGTAGAAGATAATGATGATCGTAGAGCATGTCAAAGGAGGACAGGATATGAAGAAACTACAAGCAGAACTCATAGTTGCATAGACACGGAAAAAGGAGCGGGCAGAAGAGGTCATTTCATAGGCGGAAAAAGAAAAATAAAGATGGCACAAACCTAGTCAGAGTGCGCAAGGATGGTCAATGACGAGATTCCATTGCAGGTGGTGGACTCACTCAAGGAGAATATTGCAGAGGCCCAAACACAAGAAACATAGCTCAAGAAGAAGTTCCAAGAGATCGCAAGAGAGTTCGACGAAGTGCACCAAGTTTAGGTGGCTCAAGATGAGCCACATGTCAGTGTTGGGGGCATGTTGGAGGCAGGTCGAATCAGAAAGAAAGGTTATTTTTGGAAGAGAATCATGCAATAGGAAAGATACAGCTGGAAGGAAGAGCACCACATGTGCATGCATGAAAGACGTAACGACACTAGGGTTAGTGTTTTTGTAATACAATGTAATGGATGGTGAGCTGAAGATAAATATAAGAGATATATACATAGAAGAAGAGAAAGAGGGAGGGAGAGGTGAGATATATAAGAAAGGAAGAGAACGGTAAGGATGGTACAAGTGATTAGGGAGATATAAAGGGCATGAGTGAATCGATCCTAAGGGTTAGATCGCAGGTTGAGGAGCCTGGTGCGATCTAGTTAGACTCACAGGGATCGAGGAGCTTGTGGGAAGAAATAATAACTAAGATTGTAACCATGCGTGATATGGATATTTTCAAACTAGAATAAAATCCTTAGAGACAAATCTTTGTGGACATAGCCTAGGAGGGGGTTAACCATGATAACATTGTGTTATGTAACTGAATGCATGTGTTTTTTCATCTAATTAGTTGATGAATGTTGAATCAATGAAGTGACTAAGTAAATCTAATGTAGCACATGCATGCATAGAATGAGCATTATACTAGATGTTAAATGAGATGGATAAAGGTTAAGGTGCAGATCTCACTCAGTCTCAGGTTGCAAACACCTGAGTATTGCAGCCACCCATAAATCTATCTCGGGTGATACTGAGCAATACACTCTATGTACTGCGTTTCCTTTTGGGTGACCAGAGGGGTCGATAGTCTTTAAGGGATTTTGTTTGGAAGCTTCTTAGTTATGAACCAGGGTCAATCTGTAATAGTAAATAGATAAAAGGGAATGTAAACCAATAGAACCTGATGTTCATGAACCTCAACATAATGTTTCTTTCGAAGGAATGATCAAAAACCAAACTTATGAGACTAGGAGCATATCTCTTGGAAGTGACCATCATGTAGAATAACTAGTGGCAACCTTCATATAAAACATTGCATCTTACACAAATCCTACTTTTACTAATCCACTTGGCCAAGCACACACTAATCCACCATCCACGAGATATGTTGATGCTTATTATTATTATATATTACCTCCTCGTTCAACCACTACACAATCTTTTGGCATGAACCTGTCATCTTTTTTTTTTCTTGAAGGGCTTGGGAATTTATCTTTTTCCACAACTCTTGTATTTGATACTATTAGTGATTCTTCTTTACTAGAAACATTGGTGACCTAGGTAACCCTGACTCAACCACTTGCACATACATATTCCTTTGTACATGTGTGAGGTAATATTCTTTCTTTAGTATTTCCACACATTCACACACAAAGTGATTTACTTCGTCGTTCCATCATCCAGATGGTGAATAGTCAAGTCGTTCACACAACCATGGTTGCACAAGCTACTTAGCCTCCATCCCCTCCATCACATATTAATACACCCTACATTGGAGGTCAATATTCAATAGGAGGCAAACCTTCAACTAGGGGGAAACCTTCAACTGTGGGGAAGCCTTTTACTTTGGGGGAAACCTATGTCATTACAACATCAATAAGATTAGATGCATGTTGCTTCTATAAGTCCTTCTATCAATACTACCACTGGCCTAGATCCTGGAAAACCATTTCTAGGATTTTCTAACCCTTTGTGGGGTCAACCCAATATGGAAGGTATTCTTCTGCAAGGAACGTTTCCATTTGAATCCATAAACCCCATGATTCCAATGCAACATTCCCTTCAACCAAAATACATGGGGGGACCGTCAAGTAAATTGTATTATATAGGAGGTTCATGTGTTCAATCACAATACATGGGTTGACAAATAGGACAACCACCTTATATGGGAGGATTGTTTAGCTTTGGCATCTCACTGCAACCTAGATACGGTCGTACTTATGTTCCCATACCATATGGTTAGCAACAGTATCCATAGGACAAACAAAAACTTCCATTATTGGCTATGCTAGATATGCCATGTCGATCATGTTTGACAAACGATCCCATTAAGTGTGTCTTGTTTTGTCCCACCATCCATGCCAAATTACCATCCGACATTTCAAAATTCGACAGAAAACCTGGAGATTATATTAGCAATCATGTTATGACTTTCCATTTATGGTTTTCTTCCAACTCTTTGATGGGCGATTCCATCCATCTTATACTTTTTCAAATAACACTTACAGGTTTCGCAACGAAATGGTATATTGAGCTATCATGTAACCCCTTTGTCAACTTTAGTTTTCTTTCCATGGTTTTCTTGACGCACTTTCAATCACCTATACTATATGAGACCAGTACAAAGATTTTGACCTCACTCTAGAAATCCTCTTCCACCCACATATCTGATCATATTCATGAGTGTTGATGGTGGATATAGTTGATTAAAGATCCCATTCCGGACCAACTCCTTGTGGATTGGTTTACAAAGTAGATCTTGCCTCCCATTTCCCATGATGTTTCTATTGGAAATGTTGTTGCTGAGGAGTAGGCTATCAACCGTGTGCAATATTTGGACTTGTTATATTCCCCATCCAACACACTTTATGATATGATCCCTAATGATCCTCGTCCAACGAGCAATCCAACAAAAACTGCTCTGGAACCAAGTTTCATTTCAGAAACCAAGACTACTTCCTCTCCTGCTCAAACCTCCTAGGTGAATACTATCCAATCCACTTCAACTCAACAACCAGGAGGTAAGAAGACAAAAAGGGTAAATCCAAGAAATATTCTAATGAGCAGGATAATCCAAAGACTACTGATACTCAACCGAATAGAAAGCCTAATTTTCCTTACATGATCTCTGAGGAAAAACACTACACGAAATACTTCCCTCATCGTGAGGAAGTTGATAAATTTATGAAGGGTACCTCATAACTAAGTAACATTTGGTTTCACAAAATACTACCCCTCCACAAGGGGAATCACAGGTTTTTCCCACCATGGGGATGCTTCATCGAGTTCCTCTAAGGTGTACATGTTTAAGGAGGTTAATGTAACAACTCAAGAAAATACTTATGACACTCCTCCAGGTGATCAGGCTAAGGGAAAGGTTGTAGATCAACCCTCCACATCCACTCCTCCATATTCTACTCCTCTTCATATTGGGAATCCAATATCTAATACAATTTTTCTCCCACCCAAAATCATAATTCAAAAAGAAACATTTAATCCAAATTCATGCACTTTCCAAAACTAAAACATGTTTTAAGATTTGGCATAGGTGTCTTGTGCTATGTCAGCCCTCAAAGTTCTATAGTACTGTCATAGTCAATACAAAACCCTGTTGTAAACCATTGGAGCTATGGATCTAGAGGATTCGAAATTGATCATGTTTAATCTTAACTACTTTAACGAGAGACTCTCCCCCACTTAGCATTCTAAATTCATTTTTTTGTTGGTGGAAAGAACATCCACCACACTACTTTGGATAAGGGAGCCTCCACCTGTTCCATGTCTTTTCCTTGTTGGAGAGCCCTTGATTCTCCTCAACTTACCCTGTCTCCTACCACCTTGAAATCATTTGATGGATGTGGTTTCCAACCTCATGGACTCTTGCAATCTTTCACTATGACATTAAAGGGTAAGATTCTTTCGGTCGACATCTAAGTAGTTTACGCACCCCTATATTACAATTTGTTACTTCATCATAGTTGGTTCTATGCAATTATTGTAGTTGCATCTACGATGTTTTGTATCTTACAATTTCCCCATCAAGGAAAAATTATCATTGCTGACCAACTTTACTATATGACTCCAGATCTCCACAATGTTGTGATGAATGATGTTCCTTTTCTAGGATAGTCGAGTCTTGAGAGTGTAGGAGTAGGTCTCCTTAAGGATTCCTCATTCATGGGCGTTTTTCCTTTACCTACTGTTGTTTCCCCTCAATTTTCCATGTTAAATATGATTTTGACTTAGGTGCGACAATCCCTAGAATCATCTAGTCCTTTGGTATTACCTAGTCTCAATGAGCATAGTTTATTGTCTCTATCAAGCTCATTAAAAAATGAAACAGACCCCCTCCATTCAAATCAATCGTCACTCTGGATCACGTACTTGAACCTTCTTTTCCTCTTCCTATTGATATTGTTCCCATTAGTAACTAGATGCCTAGACTAGGAAAGAAGAAAACTCGTCGGAGGAAATGACACTTGGGGGTTAGGTCTCCAGCCTCTAGAAATCATGTTGGAGTGGACCCACTAGCTTCTATCATGAAAGCTAGGGGTAAAACACCTCTAGAGAGACACGCTTCTAGGAGTGATCCTCTCTTGGGGGTCATTCCCATCATAACGTAGTAGTCTTTTCTAGAACGAGCTTAGTCTTTTTTCTTTCTAGTGCTCGTAAATACATGAGAATAGGTTACTGAGCTCAATATTTTTTATTTCTCATGCTCATTAATACATGAGAATAGGTTAATGAGTATACTTTTATCTATTTTTTAGATTCATAAAAGATATATGAAAAATGAACTCTTTGCATTCTCCTTTAATATCTTTTCAGACTACCTAAACATAAAAATATTGTTGAGTGAGCTTGCCTTCTTTCACACTCATTAAAATGTTTGAAAGGGAATATTTTGAGTGGTGGTTTATCTCTTTTTTGGCCTAGGGAGACTGATTATGAAAAATGAATACTTTGGTCAAGCATGATTAGAAGATTTCTCCTAGGTATCATTTTATACTTTTTCGAACCATGGATACTAACTCTACGAAAAAAGTCCATTGTGCAGTCTTCTTTATTGAATCTTTTCAGACTCTCTAAATATAAAAATACCATCGAGTTTCATTTCCTTGGACTCATAAAATCTTCACAAGAAAGGACCCATCTGGGACCGAACCCTTCCTTCTCCAACTTCATTAAACATATGAATATGGGACTCATTGAAGATGAGTTAACCGAGCATTTTTTATCCTCCTCAAGCTCACTAAAAAATAAAGAGGTACTTTCCTATCTAGGTGTGGGAAAATTTTGATAAGTGGGTCAAGTATTTTACATTTATGGTAGCTTTTTATCACCCTTGAACATGGCACTTATTTTCATCTTGGTTTTACCACTTGTCTCTGTTCCATTTGAATCCCATGTGTCTTCATACTCTTTTTACTCATTCAAAAGATAACCTCTGGTTGTCGTCCCATTCCATGCATCGTCATAATGTTTTGACTCCTTCGAAGAGATCCATTGGTTTTCGTCACATCATCACATCTATCATTCATGCCATGTTGATTCGATTCTACCAAGTCATTCATTGTTCCACCATATGTTCAAGGGAAGTCAGCCTCTGCATTATCACCCATGTGTCAGTTCACCATCATTTGATCCATCAATGTGTATCACTATCCTGATTTATTTTTTATCGATGATGGGGGATTCATCATGGCCCTACTTCGACACATATATTCCTATCAACTCAAACACATCATATAATAATTAGACTTAGAAACCAATTAGTACCTTGGAATCTACATGCCTCAATGGTAGGTGTCCTCATTTTCGACAGTGGGTTTACATCATTGACCTCTGATCGGAATATTCCACCGAGTGTTTGACTTCATCTCATTGATTCACACTTTTTTTATTGTACTATGGTACCTTGGGATTCATTGACATCATTGATTATTTCCCTCACCCTCATTAACGGTATACATTATTAACAGGTAATCAAGTGGTTTCTACGATGTTTGACAACAAGACATCTATTCACATGGATAGATTCATACTATTCATGAATGGGATTTACAACCCTGGGGGGACTTTTTAGTAAGAACCCATTTTTTTTTATCTTCCTTCCCTGGTCTTCGATGGAGATTATGAAGTTTTAATGTATATTGTGGCATAGATCCACATTGTATTGGTTTGTGGCTATGTTTTGTGATGTTGTATCTCCACTGTGTACAATCTCGTTGTTACATTTTGATCGATTCATGGAAATATGGATCCATATTGTATGTTTCGTGGTCATATCCTTAGTCAGTACTTTCATGGATCCACAGTCTATTGGTCAGTGACCTTGGTCTGAGTTAGATTATTTCGAGTATTGGTATGCCTACCTCGAGGCTGATATTTGTGTATTGATGGATGTTTGCTTGCTTTTTTGACAGGTCTTATGACTTTAGTCCCTTGATTCCACATTATTACAAAGTGTTTTGGAAATATTTTTTCTCCTCCAATATAACACTTCAGGGCGAATCTCTTATATGCCATTTTTTCGTACTTTGCTAAGTGTCGTAAGTGTCACGTTTCAGTTTTCTAAGTGTCATAAGTGTTGCACTTCACTCTTCTCGATGTTGTTAGTGTCGCAAATTCCATGCTCCATTCTACTCAGTGTCACAAGTTATTTTTTATGCTTTTCCTAAGTTTCTCCACCTCAACACCATGAAATAATGATCCATTACATTCCATTGAGCATAAAGAAGAGGAAAATGTCATTGAAAACCTGCAAATTTGACCTTTTTCACCCAGCCTTGGCTTTGTTTGACCATGGACACCCCCTTTCCCATGCTTGGGGAGCGTCCATAGTAAATAATCCTTTTCCACTGATATGGGAGCATCTTGGACACCCTATCCACCTCTCTGGGGGAGCTTCCATTAATATTGGGTCAAAATCTATGATTTTAGGGGGAATCTTTGAGTAACTTAGGGATAGTTCTTGGTTTGTTTTCTTCTTTTCATCAAGATATGGTTCATATTTTCTTCCATATTATATTGGCAGAAAGTATAACCATGAAGATAATTCATATCCCACCTTATCCTCAACTACACTCCTGGTTTATCCTAGTAGTTACCCCTTCCTGCATTTATATAACTAGGGTATTCAGAATGAAGAGGGGGATGGAGAAGAGGAAGTATGCTAAGTACCAAAGACTGAATATAGAAATATCACAATAGATCGAGAGAGAAATATATAGCAAACCATACTTTTATTATAGAAAACCCTTGAGGTAAGACAACATCATACAATGGATCCTATTATGGAAGGGATCATCTCATGGTGACTTGCCTCTTCAAGGGGGAAAAATCCTAATGAACTTCATCTTCAAATGAAATACTTCTCTTCATATCCTATTACATTGCTTGAACCCCTTTATATGGTGATACCAAAAACCTAAGATCATTCAAGAGGAGGAACCTTCTAGAAGTAGAAGCTTCTAGTAATTCATCTTACATGTATTATATCTAACTACCATAGTGGGTCTTATTTAATAATATAGTGGATCTAGATCACCTTACATTGAGAGGAATCCACTATTATCACTATGGGACCTCCAAGCCCCCCACTACCTCTCTAGATACCTAACATTATGTAAGGTGGACTAGATCCACTATATTATTAAATAAGGCCCACTTTGGTAGTTAGATATAATAAATATAAGAAGAATTACTAGAAGGTTCTACTTATAGAAGGTTCCTCTTCTATAATGAACTTAGGTTATTGGTAGCACTATATAAAGGGGTTCAAGCAATGTAATGGGATATGAAGATAAGTATTGTATTTTGAGCTAAATCTCATTAGGAGGTTTCCCCCTCGAACAAGCAAGTGAACATGAGGGGATCCCTTCAATAATAACATCCATTGTATGGTGTTCCCTACCTAAAGGGTTTTCTCATAAAAAAAAGTGTGGTTTCTTCTATATTTCTCTCTGGATCTATTGTGTATTTAGTATTTGTGGTGATTATGTTTGTATATCTACATAGGTACTTAATAATTTCGGAGAAGAAAAAGAGGGACGTGACATTCTAGAAATTTATGTATATTTCTATGAACAATTTCATATTGTATATATTAGTTCCTCTAAAAAAAAAACCCAATTTTTAAAAAATAAATCATCTGAAGCATAGTCTAGGAGGTCAAGATATCAACATTTTAAAATATGCAATTTTTCAAGGTTTTTTCCACGGACAGCGACACAATTTTTTTTATTTTTGTAGCACCTGGAGGCAGAATTTGCTAAACAAATTTACAAATCTCGATTGCTATTTCAAAAATAGATGTTTTTAGGAAAAAAAATCACCCAAATCAAAGATCTGGAAGTGAAGATGTCATTGATCTAAAATAAGTCATTTTGGAGGGCTTTTTTTGATGGCAACAAGATTGTAGAGTTCATAACTTTGCACAAGGTGTTCATATTTCTACCAGATAAATTCCATTGGATATATTATTTTAATATTTTATTTTTGTACATTATATGTGGTGTTTTCAATGGGTTTGCATTGTCAACTCATGTAAATTATACGAAAGGTTGAATCCCTAAAAGCTAATATGCGTGACCACCTACAAGACATGAAGGCTAGTCTACATGGCCACACAGACAGTTATCACAATATTCAACAGTCATTGGCTCTCCTACAAGAGGGATATATTATGGAAGACATCATGGATTAATATAATCAAGAAGTATATGATTGGTATGATTTTGAGGCCGATTGTGATGCTTGGTATATGGATAGTTCTCATTTTTGGGATGAAAACCACTTTCATATTTTATATGATGACTCTACTCCATCTTTTGTAGAGAACATCAATGTGACAAATCAAGAGCCATTTATGATTACTAGTGTCCATCCTGCATATTCGAAAATGGTATTATTCCTTCCATATTCAACTATGACCCTTTCCCACTATGTGGATGGATCTTCTTATTTAGATCCAGATGACAGGTGGCATTCCTTGGACCATCAGGTTTAGTTGGTTATTGGGTTTTGATACCTTCTACATGGATTTCACATGAGCAATCAAACATAGGACTTTGGTTTACAATAGAGGTTGGACTATTTCAACATGGTGGCTTTCATTTCTACAGTGGACCCTCGTTCTCTTGTCTACTTCGGCACTATGGTCCACACTTATCCACAGGACCCTGGTATATGGTTGTACACCCTCATAACAACCGTTGGGGACAACACTTTCATAAGGGGGATGGAATGTTACGTATCTAAAGAGGTAGTGGGGGACCCAGAGGGCCCATAATGATAATAGTGGAGGCCACTCAATGTAAGGTGGAATAGATCCACTATATTATTCAATAAATCCCACTATGGTAGTTATATATAATAAATGTAAGAGGATTTACTAGAAGTTTCCTCCTATCAAATGATCTTAGGTTGTTGGTAGCACTATATAAAGAGGTTCAAGCAATGTAATGGGATATGAAAAGAAGTATTGTATTTGGAGATGAAGTTCATTAGGAGGTTGCCTCCTCAAAGATGAAAGTGAACATGAGAGGATCTCTTCCATAATAGGATCCATTGTATGGTGTTTCCCTACCTTAAGGGTTTTCTATAATAAAAGTGTGGTTTCTTCTATATTGCTCTGTGGATCTATTGTGATATTTATGTATTCAGTATTTGGTACTTAACAAAGTACATCAAACCTATGATATTATGAAGGAGATCCAAAAATTTGTCAAGAAGGAGAATTGGATTCATGTTCAAGAGATGAAAAAATAAGCTTGAAATATTGCAACAACATCTAATGGTTGTAACATTTTCATGCTTCCATTAATAAAA
>ML799613.1:207310-221256 GCA_009831015.1 Picea engelmannii
TTGTTCAAAAGGGGAGAGATTATATAGCGGCAACAAGACAGGGGGAGCAGCCCCAAGAGGAGAATGGCCCTTTGCCATTGATGTCAAAGGGGGAGAGATAATCACATTGATGTGATTGATGTCTATTGATGGGAGAGATTGATGTTGAGAGATAGTCACATGGACTATTGATGAAGAGCATGCCTTGTCTACATGTTGACATTAATAATTGGTAATTGGATTTGACATCAATGTTGGTATTTCCATCAATGCGAAAGGGGGAGATTGTTCGATCATGTTGTCATTGATTCCAATGGTTTGATTATTTGGGATATTGTTGGATCATATGTCATTGATGTAAATGGTTTGGTTTGATTGATGTCAAGTAATTGATTGATTGATGATTTATGAACAATGAATATGCATTGATGAGAATGATAGATGTTCAAGTGGAAGCCAATTGATATTATGCCCTTGACGCGAATGATAGATGTGCAAGTGGAAACCAATTGATAAAGATGGATCATTGATATGATGCATTGATGAAGATGGATCAATGAGTTGTCATTGATACATGATGCAGAGTTGATATATATGATGCAGTGGTGAATTGATGCAAAGATGAATCATTATTGTCTTATCATGGTTGATAAGGTGCACAAATGGATGAACTCCAAAGTGGTCCCCTTATGGTGAAAGCCCTCACAGGAAGACGCTTTACAGATTGAGTTATCCTAGAAGAACAGTTGGAGGACCCATGCTTGCATGTGGATTAATGAGATGAAGATCAATGAATTTGTTGGTGAAACTATCCTAGATGGATAGTGCTTGACATGCCATTTCTGATGGTATGTGGAATGTCACATAACTCCTCACGGTTTGAGAGTTATGGCTCTATGAAGTTGAAGGACCCCCATATGATGGCTTGAAGCCCCAAAAGGTCAAAGAAGTAAAAGTGCTTGAAAATAATAAATCATTATTTAAATGATAAAGTAAAGTGACAAAATCAAGAAGGAATATTTAAATGATAAATTATTGGAGAACTTTCTATTCATGGAAAGTAATTAACCCTAAAATAAAGAAAATAGGTTAAGTGACCTAGAAATGGGTTAAGTAACCTAAAAATGGGTTAAGTGACCTAGAAGATGAAAGTATAAATAAGAAGTTAGGATCTCTTGTAAAATGGACATTTTGTGAGAATCCTTTTTGTGGATCAATGGAGAGCTTCTTGTGAATATCTTTTGGAGTATTGATGGAGAGCTTCTTGTGAGAGCATCCTATTGGTGTGGATCTCTTGAGCATGATTGAAGATCTATTCTAAGGAAGAGAGCGAGAAGAGGATCTCATGGACGCATCAAAGTTTCGGCAATGTCGGGCATCTTGACGGCAAAAGTCTTGGATTCACAAAAAACCATAATTTCTAATTTCCACGTGGGCTGTCTGTGTATAGGGTGCATGTACACACGGGATGGCTGTGTATAGGGTGAGTGTACATGTGGGATGACTATGTACAGGGAGCGTCGAGTGGATAAAATCATGGATATTTTTGTTTGAGCTGGTGCCAAGCTCCTGGATGATGAGGCAGGTTCCAGATCTGCATTCTATGGCCTCAGATCTATCACTGAGACACTGGTATGGTTACATTATTGTTTTGATGGATACTATTGATTGATGTGTTGTGAATTCTTAGGGAATTATTGGTATGGCTTCTATGATGTGGTTCAGTTTGGTTGATTTGGTTGATGGAATGAGCAACACTCTTATGATTCAGTAGTCACATGATTGCTATGGTATACTAGTTGTTTATACATGATTGAGATAGAATTCATATTGATTTGTTGTGGAGCATGAGAAAGCTATTGGAGAGCTTGGATGTGTTGTGACTGGCTGTGGGTCAGTTTGGACAGTGGAAGATAGAAGAAAAAGTGATTGCAGGTTGCAGAGGATCTTAGCATGTGAAGCAAAGAAAAACCCTAGTTGCTCAGAAGCATATGCTTGTTACATTATACATTGGCTGCATTCACACGTGTGCTATAGTGATCCAGGGCGCGTGCACACACGGGCTACACTACTGACATGTCGCGTACCTTTTGACAGATTGATATATGTTGAGGATTGTTGCCTCATCTCAGTTGATGCTGAGGATGTAAGCTGAGTCTTTCATTATAGAGAAAGTGCTCTTACAGAGTTGTACTCTATTCAGTTGTTGCTGATAAACCCCAAGGATTGTAGTCCGTAATAAGAAGAAACTTGTACATACATCTTGTGTTCTTTGTGTTCATTGTGGTGATGACTTGTTGATGATATATTGTTGATACATGTTGTTGATATGTGCTCACATATAACTGGTTATAAATGACAACAATGGGTAATGAATAAATGTTGAATACTAATTGATGAGTTTTTCTGCAAGAGGGAGGTTTTGTGAAAAAGAGCTCCACACTCATTCACCCCCCCTCTAAGTGTGGTAGGTGTGTCCAACACATTCTAATTTTTTTGATTCCTATTTTCCTGGATCTTCCCTAATAGTGTAGGACGTTATTTCGTGTCATGATTCGATGCGCGACAATACATACAAGTCACTAGTGGAAGTGGACATTCTCTTGCATAGTGTCCTAGTTGTTGAAAATTGTGACATACCACTGGTCATCTACCTCTTCCAAAGCCTCCTCTTGCTCTTTCTTCACCTTTGTAGCCAACTCTATCCCCTCATGGCATGTTATACTGAGGCACCTGGTTATACTGTGCGATATTATAATGTGGTTGTGCGGTGTTGTATTACGGCTGCGCAGTGTTGTATGTTTGATGCGCAATGTTGTACTGGGTTGGTATTTTATTAAACTAGGGTGTCGCTTGCCCAGTCATCATTTCTTCTTGTACCCTATAAGAATCTAGTCTTTTCTTTCTCATCATCTCCATGGTTCGACAATGTTTTTCATCATGGCCTACTGACTTGAAAAATTTGCAATAGGAGCTCTTCGACATTGTCTGGTACTTATACATCATTGGGCAGTGATATGGATCATGACCCTGTTTCTTACAGATCTTGCACCATAGTACTTATGTTGGTAATGGATTTGGAATTCCTGCTGCCATGTACTACGTGAATGTTGGACATTCGTTCTTATGGTGTCCTATGTCCTACATGTGGTACACCAAACGACTTCCCTTTTGTCCTTGTTCTTGTTCTGGTTTAGTTGGAATGTTAAGTTCTTCAGATCCTCCTTCAACTCCTCGATGGATGGATCTGTCTTCTGATATTGGTTCTCTTCTAGTTGTAGGGCTTTTTGCAGAGCCTCTTCCTGCATCCGAAACTTCTGTTGTCACAGTGGATATTTCAAGTGTGGTAACAGTGAATTGATGAACAAATTCCTATGCTTCATATCTGTCATGACATATTTCAGCTTTCCTTTCAGTCTCTTGAATCTCTGGTCAATCTCCCATATAGATTCTTCTGGTTTCTGTTTAATCTCTATCATCTCATGCATGTATCGATCCTCATAAATTGGCTTCTGGATATCAACAACTTCTTCATATCTCACATCGATATGGTTGTCCCAGGCAGACTGTTTGTGTCTAAAATCATATACCAATCTAGTGCACGATCTCTTAATGTGATAGCTAACTGTGCAAGTTTAGTGTCCTCGCCTGTGATCTGTTTAGCTTCCCAAATATTTTCACAGATAAACATGTGCTTCTCTGGGCCCTTCAACGCTTCTCCTTTGAATTTTGGTAACCCGATGGTTGGGTCATGTCTCGCCATCTTAAATGTTCAACTATTACCTCCACGTAGTGTATATATTTGACTACTACTTTCTAAATTGGCTCCCTAGTTGTTTTTCCTTGTGTAGATGTACTTCTTGATCTCTTCCTTCTCTCGAAATTTGGTTGTCTAAACAATGGTGTTTTTTTTGGTGTATTAGTCGCACATGGGTTTATGGGTTCCACATTGACATTGATATGGATATGATTGTTTCCTTCTACTCCCACTCTTGGACCTCTTTTATTCCTCTCATATGTTGCATGCATGATTTCCTCAATCTTCTCCACAACTCGGAGATCCTCTACCTCCTCTTCATCACTTTCGAATCCTTCGCTCATGGCTACGACTCTCTTCTTGGTGTTCACCTTGTATTAGTAAGGTACTCCACTCCGCGGCCTTCTAGTTGTCACCATGATTCACTTGACTTTGTTGTCATCCATCATAATTGGTTCCAAGGCTTCCTCCTTCTTTCATTTATCCCCTTCTCCTTCCATTTCTCCTTTTCCTGTCAATGCTTCCCCCATTCCCCCATGCACATAGAGAAGTTTAGCTATCTGACTCCATTGTCATTACACATTTGTTATATAGAAATATCTTAATGGAAGTATTTTTGATGTGATATACCTACCTCAAGGTCCCTTCAATAATTCTTGTTCAGTAACGCTATACGAATTTGTTGTATCTACTGAAAACTTTGTAATAAATCTGACAATAATGTTGTCTAACCATAAATCTACTGCGTGTGTAAACTTATTATCAACACATTGTAGCTCTATGATATCTTTCAGATTCCACTCTAGCTATCTGATCTGATTCGTCGGATGGTTTTCTTTCAATATTTTGATCCACTCCTACAATATGTGTGGGAAATAACAAAAATATACTTCATGCAAGTTGGTGAATACGTACTTGTCCAGATACTTTTGTGATTGTAACTTTGGGTTTCTTTTATCCTTCTGTGCAAACTCTAGCTCCTTTGTCTTCAACTAGCTTTTGATCACTGGGGATTCCATGCTCTCAACATCCCCTTTTATCTTCACATTCTCTCACCTTCTTGTCATCGATCCTGTATTCTTTTGACAAATCTTCTGCAGATCTCATATACTCAATCCCATTGCCTTCCAATCAGATGACAACAAAACCATTTGTTGGTTTACATTCCCTTTTATCTATTTACTATTATAGATCGACCCTAGTTCATAACTAATAATCTTCCCAACAAAATACCTTAAAGACTATCAACCCCTCTAGTCACCCAAAAGGAAATGCAGTACATGGAGTGTACTGCATAGTCTCACTCGAGATAGCTCTATGGGTAGCTGCAATACTCAGGTGTTTGCAACCTGAGACTGAGCGAGATTTGCACCTTAAACTTTATTCAGTTCATTTAACATCTAGTATAACATTCATTCTATGAATACATGCGGTACATCATAATTAATTAGCCACTTCATTCATTCAACATTCATCAACTAATCAGACACAAAAACACATTCATTCAGTCACATAACATAATGTTACCATGGTTCACCCCCTCCTAGGCTACGTCCACAAAGATATGGCTTTAAGGATTTTATTATAGTTTGGAAATATCCATGTCGCGCATGGTTACAATCTTAGTTCTCCTTTCTTCCCATAGGCTCCTTGATCCCTGCGAGGCTGACTATATCGCACCAGTATCCTCAGCCTATGATCTAACCCTCGTGATTGATTTTCTCATGCCCTTTCTATCTCCCTAGTCACTCATACCGTCCTTACCATTCTCTTCCTTTCTCATATATCTCGCCTCTCCCTCCCTCTTTCTCTTCTTCTATGCATATATCTCTTATATTTATCTTTGGCTCACCAACCATTACAATGTATTACAAAAACCCTAACCCTAGTGTCGTTAGGTATTCCATGCATGTGCAAGTGTTTCTTTTCCTTCTAGCTGTGTCTTTCCTCTTGCATGCTTCTCTTCCAAAAATAGCCTTTCTTTCTGATTCGACCTGCCACCAACAAGTTCCATAACTTGTATACTTTGAAATATTTGATCCTAAGGATGACTATGAAATTCAAAGAAACACACTCCTAAGAAAACTAAGAGCAATTAACCAATAAATAGTAGTGTAAAGTATCTTTCAAAGACGAGATATCAAGCCGCCAATGAATAAATGAGAAGAGGTTACCTCGACCTCCATGTAACATCCCTACTAACTGCAAGCAACCCTCACTTTCACGTGATCACCCTCCAAGGGTACTCAGAGTGTGATACGACATATACCCTAGGTATCATGGGAATCCACCCATATTCACCTCAGTAGATACCTAGGAAAGGCCACTATGGTTACCAAGTCGTAGTCATCCTCCCAACGGGCAGAGTCAACATTCTAGACTAAATGTATGGGTAGGATATCAAAGTATGAAATTCTTCTAGAGGACTGAGGACAAGTGGACTAGTAGAATCCTTAGGAACCCAAATGGATTCACAGTTTACAAAGTACCAATACAAAATGAGTCAGTGACACTTTAGGAAAACCCCCCAGTATATGAAATTTCCACAACGATTGGTCAAGATTTGGAGGGGTAATTTCTGCTGCTATTTCACACATGACCTTGTGTTCATCCCCTGTGTGAGAGAATGTTCTTGGCTATACTTATATGAAATATGTATTTGTACACTCTCTAGTTCTCTACAATATGTTTAGTAGTCTTGGACAATTTACTCACTTTTTCTATTCCAAAGACACGAATCCTATGATGCAGCAGCATATCCATCAACATTCAATGAGGCCAAGTCAAGGAAATCTCATCATCCAGCACGTGCATTCAATTTGGTTTGGATTTCACGGAGAACGCGTCACTTTAATATTTTTAAAATATTTTAATTAAAGGCCCGTAAGATTTTGAGGCAAGAGCCATTGTAAACAATCCAAGAGATTGTAATTTATTTAATGCCTAAAGGATTGCACAGATTAGGAGCATTTACTCATATATATATATATATATATATATATATATATATTGTAAATTCTCATTTATTTGTAAAAATATAATTGGTAGAATTATTTAATTATGATGTGAAAGAACTAGAGTAGTTGGCAGGAAGGCTCGAGAAGCCCCTCCATGTATAAATACATGTAATCTATGCCCAAAAGAGGCTAATGAAAATTGTTGTTATTGATGCTAAGTTTATTGTGATTTTTGTTGAAGCTTATTGTTATTGTTGTTGAAAAAGAGAAGCTGAAGAGTTGTTGTAACTCTTGTAATTTTTTTGCTGAAGGAATATAATATAAGATATTTTCTTCACATGTCTGAGTTTTCTTATCTTTGATTTATTTGGGTAATGTTATGCTATCTATTTTTTTGTTTTTATATGCATGTGTGTGTATTTCATGGTTGAATGAATGAACCTTTGATGTTCTGTAAGTTTCAATTTTTTCTCTTCTAAAATCCTGGTGTAAGGAGTGCACAGTGGCCACGTAAGGAGTGCAAAGGAAGAGTCATTTTCAGACTCAATAGCTCAAGAAAGATAGAGTGAATTTCATAGAGTGAGTGAAAGGAGTAAACATATACTCATTTGAGTATATAATATCGAAGGATAGACCCGTTCAATGTGTTCACAGGTCCAACACTTAGTGAAGTTTTGAAAGAGTATCAAGGAGAGCGAGTGCAAGGAGTGTGCACAAGATTTTTCTAAGTCTCAAGCTCAGGAGAAGTAGCAAGTGTGTGCCAGAAGAAAGTCTAGGTTACTTACTGAGGAGGAGTGCAAGTTGTGTCCCAAATCCTAAGTCCTTTAACATTGACAAAGCTTAGGAAGGATAGAGAGATTTAGTTCTCGAAGGGAAGAATCCCTTTCATTCAAGGTTGAGTGGATGAGATCTGCTCGGGAGGAGTCAGACCTTTCATAGTTTTTAGATATGAGAAAGTAGCATGGTCGTTAACTTTCTAATCCCTTTGGAATTCCCTACTATGGAATTTTTTTTAGGCATGTGTTGTGGGGAAAGAAAAAGTCCTAAAGCTCGGAGTGCATCCTGGTCGTCGAATACAAGTACATGTGTCCGTAGATCAAGTGTGTTCAAAAATTTTCCATTACGCAGAAATTGAAGCATTGTTTCAAGAGAGAATAGAACTCCCAAATCTATGAAGCTTAGAGTAGATCCTCACCGTTAGTGTCACGTATGCATGTCAACAGATCTCGTATTTCAAAATTTGGCACTTCAGAAGATCTCGGGTGTGATTTGGTTTGGGCCAAAAATCCCTGAAGTTTCGAAGGACAGAGTCCATCTCGGCTATCCATTAGAGAGGACACATAGACCATTGATTGAGACCCTTCACATGTTCAGTGTTCAACACTCTTGAAGGAATCGTGGTTCAAGACATGAAAATCTTTGAAGTGTGGAGCTCAGATTAAATGTAGGTCATTGATCTGAGGTAAGCGTCAGTCGTCCAATCTGTGATTTCAAAGTTCATGTATTCATAAGTATTTCATGTTGCACTGGGGAAAACTCCCAAATCCCGCAGCCTTGAAATCATTGTGAGCCATAGATCTGAGCTCATAGTGTGAGTTTTTGATCCCCATCATTGTTCGGTTGTTCGCGAATTCAGAATTCTAAAGGATCGTAGGGTGTTGTTGTTGGAACTCTCGAAGCCCAGAGCTCTAAAGTGCCAAAGTTCCTGCCATTTAAATATTTTAGCCTATGGTTTTGGCTTCAGGTCATGTAGATTTTTCTGCAGAAGTGATAAGATCCTCACGAACGTGAATTTTCATGTGGGGAAAAGGAAAAAGGAACGTGGTATATAATTTTGGGGGTTCAGAGAGGACTTGAGGGCTAATTCAAATCCCCTGTGAGAATATGCTAGACCAGAAGGTTGCCCGAGCCACTGGGACTGGTGGGACTTTGCATCATCCTGTGCTTCGTTTGGTTTGATAAAACCAAAAAATGTTCGATTTTATTTTATTAGTGTGTGTCTGATTTTACTGGATTTTTACTCAAAGGTTTCATAAAGATTAAACTAATGATGTCTGAGAGACTCGACTGCAATAGAATTTAAAAGAATGAAATGCAATTTGTTCCTTTCGATGAATTATATGTATGGAAAGGATAAGAGTTATATTCTTTTGAAAACAAGAAAGAGATAAAAATTCGTAAACTTTCAATTTCAGGGATCAAGATGATGCCAAACTACTAAGCAAATGTTTCTGAAAACATAAATGCACATGCAAAACTAGCTCTTTTTCCAAATGTGTACCAAAAAACATTTTCTAAATAATGCAAAATTTTTCTTGTCTGATAATGTATGCAAGGATATATGGAAATTTTTTCTCTTTTTAACTTTCAAGAGAAATTAAAGAGATCTATGTTTGACACAAAGAAATACGAGGAAAAAAAGAAATAAAAGAAAGTGCACTCAAAAGAGATCAGAACTCAAAGAAACAAAGTGTGATATAACGTTTTCAATCAAGGAATAATATATGCAAAAGAGAAAGAATACAAACACTCATGAAAATCCTCAAAACACAAGAAACAAGAAACAATGTTCAAAGATGGGTTAAAAAGAACAAAAAAAGGACAAAAACCAATCAACTTTTTCAAACTCAAAGAAGGAAATGAAAATGAGTGATGAATGTCAAATTCTCAATCAAACAAAGTCAAAGACAAACTAGGAGTCTCTAGGATAAAATACTAGGAAATCTCAAGCACACATGCAAAATGAAAAAAGGATGAAAAATAAAGCAACCAAAATATATTAATAAAAGAGATGATCAAACTCATCCAACCATCCAAAACCGATTGCAAATACTCAAGAAAGAACCTCAAATAGTCACACAGAAAAACTGAGGAAAATATGAGAAACAAGAAGATAGCATGGCTCAAAAACTAGGATGCTACAGAAGGACGCTCCTCCAGAGTGGCAGATAAGGAATCCAAGGGGTGATGGACACTCCCCAATGGTATAAAATAAATCATACAAGACACTTTGTAGTAGTTAAATAGAGTGTGTCCAAGGGCTGATGGATGCTCTGTAGAGGTCTTGAAAGCTCAAATTTGAAAAAAATTCTCAGAAAAGGTCACGGATTGATGAGAAAAGTGTTAATGTTTTGGTAGCTTTGGGAGGATATTTCCCTTCTAGATGACCTTTCTTAAATGAAGAGAACATTTTGGAAGCAATATATCCATTAAACATATCTTGAAATACCCTATAGGAGAATTCAGCCCAAAAGAATAAAGTAATAATGAAAGTACACATGTCCAGAGAAGAAGTTGGACTAGTCTAGTGTCCAGGAAGACTATAAATAAAGGAGGTCATGGATCATTTTTCCACTCACATTCTCTCTCAAAGATACACAGAAGAAAGGTGCAATTTTGGAGGAGCTGACACAGTAGCTGTAGCTCCACAATTTATTATTGCTCAGTCTTTTAGTATCTCTCTCTTGTGCGCTACTCCTTGAGGAGGTGCGCTACCTTTGTATGGTGTTGTTGCTGCAACTGGGGTGGTATTTATGGTTAATATAACACTTATTATAGGATTTATCTTATTGGACTTTCTTTGTGAATGAAATCTATCTAAGAAAGATTGTTGGGTTTTTCCCCCATTTTGTTTTTTCCCAAGATAAATCTCTTGTGTTCTTTTATGTCTCTTTTTTATGTTGCTACTACTCAGTACATGATATATATGTTAATGGTAACAAAGAAAAAGAACTCTATTAACACTAATTTTGTCTAAATAAGGAAAATCTAACATGGTATCAGAGTTGGTTACCTTCAGAATAGTTTGACCATCGGAAGGAAGATTGCTACAACAACACCTTGCAACTGCAATACGTTGTCAAGATATTTGATAACTATCCCAAGGATGTTGGGAATAATTACTTCATAGAGAAGTTTTACCTAACCTAGCACACCCTTTGAAACCCTCACTGTGTAGTTTGGTGAAGTATGGAAAATCAAGGTTTTTCAGTGCTAGGGTTTCTACCGGAAAAAATGTCAAGTAATATGAGAGTTGAGGATAGATTGGATGTAGAAGATAACTTTTGATCCTAGAAGCATAGAATACAACTCATTCTATAATATAATTAATTATTGGACCACATCAAGGATTTGATTCCTAAACTCGAAGACGAAGAAGAAAAAGGAAAAATTAAAGAAGAATGAGGTCAAGGCCAAAAGGATATTGACATACTCAATCAAGGATCATCTGATACCCAATGTATTAGAACTAAAGACTGTAAAGGAGATGTTTGATGCCCTAACCATATTATATTAAATAAATAACACCATCCACAAGCTTACCCTATGACATCAACTCAAAAATGTGACTATGAACAAGTTAGAGACAATAGACAACTTCTTTACAAGGATCTCATATATCAAAGACTAGTTAGCAACCATTGGATATCTAGTAGAAGATGTTGAACTAGTAAAAAATACACTTCTTTGGCACAAAATTGATCAGACCAAGGTCCTTCTCAAGTTACCAACAAAAGGTACCATGTAATCTAGAGCACTAGAATTTTCATCTCCTTTGAAGAGAATAATTCTCAGCTGAAGTGCAACCAAGACATAAGGATAGGGAAGGGAAAGGATAATACTTGGGTGGGTTCCCAGAACCTTTAAGACTCACCATGATCTTCTGAAAAATAGACCAATTACAGATCAGATCTGAACTCATGCATACAAGAATTGAAGATACTTAAGTTGTGAAAATCATTCATACACAAAGACAATATCATTGAGCTTATCAGACATAAAGAAGTACTGTAAAGATACAATGCATAATCATAAACACAATATGACACATTATATTTCAAAATTTCGGGTCCTTCTTCATATATTATCTTCAGAACTTATTGAACACAATCTCAGAGATATGGCTTGGTACTCTGTTACAAACTTCTGACTTCAGACTTATATCACAGAGCTCTATTTACCCATAACCAAATACAGGTTACATGTACAACATTTTCTTAACAACAAAAATCAACCTATCAAGAAAAAGAACCCAAAGTTGAGAGACAGAACCATTTTACAATAATATAAATCTCATATATATAAGTTGATTTGGATGTTCTGGATTTGGGCTCGCATGCTTTCTTGTTTTGTTCCAATTGCTTTTTCCTTACTAGTGTTGCATTGTCCTTTTCTGCAACTGATTTCTATTACTTTTCCTTGCTCCACTTTACAACTTCTTATTTAGCTTACGCAACTCGTGCTAAGTTAAAACTGGGACTGTAGTCCTTCTTGCGCAACTTCAAGTCCAAAAATGAAGGGCCCAATAGGATGCGACCACAATCCTTGACTCACCCTCGAGTTAAGTACTTGGCTCTTTCACAGCTTCTAGGAGTAGTTGTTTCTTTCCCTTATCCTCCTTCTTTAGTTTACCTTCCTCTTCTTCTTGCACTTTATCTTCCTCTGCCTCTTCAAACAAAGGGACCAACTCTAGGACCAATGCTAAGGGCCTCTTTCTGACTTCCTAGAAACTCCCAACTTTATCCTGCTATTTCTTAGCAAGGAGTGAGGCCTCGATGACAAACTATTGGGTCGCATCTGTGATACATCCCTTGGGCTTGGATGTGGCCAAAGAGTTCCATTCAGAGTCTAATGTTGCATCCATCTGATGCATTTGCATGTATACTGTCTGAATGACAGGTAGAAAGTGACACAACTCCTTCATGTCTACAGATTGTGCCTCTCACAGAGCGTTCAACTCATTATCTGCTTGCGGGATTTGTTCGAATTTCTCTTGTTTCTCGAGTAGATCCATAGAAACTACAACTTAATCATTCAACAAATGTAGTCTCGTGCACACATCTTCTAGATTCTGGTTACACCTAGTAATGATTCCCATCCAGTCGTTGACTTCTCAAAATATCCTTGTGCACTCAACTGTGCACTTGTGTAGTGCTGCTCAAGCATTGTTGTCTTCCACCACTACATTCTCCATCTATTCTTGCAACTTCGGAGGTTCGTGCTCTACTTCTTGTTGACTCTTCTGCAACTGCACTTCCATATGCTATACGGTAATGGCCAACTCTGACCATGATCCTTGGAGTAATTCGATTTGGTGGTCAGGATTTCCGGCATCACTGGACTCTGGCAGTTGAGGTGCGACCTTCCTTTTTTCTGGCAAGGCTTCAACAAGCCTCTCCTGGACTCTTTCTAGTTTCTGTTTCACCTGAATCTTGGCGAATTATTCCTGCATATTTTTTTTCTTGAGCAAGGAGTGTTTCCTCCCTTGAGAACTCTACATTCCTTTCCTCCTGTTGGAGCCTCTGCTCAACATGATCAGTTGAGGCCCTGATCACTCCGACTAGATGCATTGTTGGCCACTGTGTTAGTTCAACGGGAGAAGGTTTGGCATCCCTGGGTGCTCAGATCTGCAGTAGAATAGCATTGGTCGTTGAGTGCTCTGAGGGAGTCTCTACCTCCTCCTCTCCTATATATGGTCCTGGCACAAGTCTCAATCTCAATGTTGTCGAGTGGAACATTAAAACATATGTTTTGTCGAGGAAGAGTTCCAACAACTCTGCACACGGATGAGGGTTTTGGAGGACTAGATCCATCTATTCCTGCATTGATGTTGCACTTTTCCCTAAAGTCATCTCTAGTTCCTTCTGGCCCTATGTTATATCCTCTTCTTTGTGGACCTCTGCTTCCTAGGTTGTGCTTCCCATAGCACCCTCAACCTTAGTCATTGCATAAATTTTCATGGGACTTCAAACTTGCAACTTCTCTATTGTTTTCATCTCCTTCGAAGACAAAGTTTCCTTACTTAGTACAAATGGCATGATGTGTTGGTCTCGAGCTTCAAGTTTCGGGCTAGTCATTTGTATCTTCTGCGTCGATGTTTCTAGGTTTGGACCAGAGAGTTTTGGCCTCTACTCAGGTATTTTTGGGTGATCGAGTTGCATGGGTTCTAGATTAGTGGTTTGGGGTCAACTGTCAGTTTCTAGAGGTGGTGGATGAGGTTGTGGTGGTGATGGATGGTTCTCAGTGATGATGGTGGATGGAGTGGTGTCAGGATCATGGTCGTCCTAGATATGTTTGATGTGGGCTGCTCGAGCCATTGAGCGAGTGCAGGGAATGATGGATGAGATGGGTTGGGGGTTTAGAACCACACTTGGGGAAATACCTATCTTGAGTTTCTTAGCCACTGGCTCTGTGATGAACACAACGGTAAGGATTTCATTGACATCCTTACCTGTCAAAACAAATTTCTCCGA
>ML799614.1:0-12358 GCA_009831015.1 Picea engelmannii
AGTTTTGTGAATTGAGCTCTGTGATTTATCTTAACCGATTTGTTTAAGATAAATCTCAGCCCCGGTTGGGCATTATCACTGCGTCGAAATCTGCCATAAAGGAAACGCTTTATTAAGGCAAATAATATTGCAGATTGGGCCGAAAATCTATGTTAAAATTTGGTCGATTTTCTCAGGCAAATCGCTGCCTCATGAATTTGAGTTCTGACATTAAAAAAAATTATTCTTGTGATAAGTTAACAAAGGAAAACATCCTGTGGCCCTGTGGGCATGATGTTCGAGGTATATTTTAGACAGAGATCGCTGCCCATATCCAATAGTCCTGTCTGTAGATTTTTCTTATGCATAAAGTTGTGTTACATACAAAACAGAAGCTTATTTAAATTTCTGGAATAAGTGATTGATGGCAATAGATTATTACTTCAGGTTTTGCGTGTGAATTCAACCTAACTCTCTCAATTTAGCGCCTGCGTTTGTACTTATTCCAAGGCTACAACAAAACAATTGTTGTGGGTGGATAGATGCTGCATGTGGCAAATCTTTCAATCTGGTTGATACTCTGAACATTCTTCACAAGTGTGAAGTAAATTTTTCCCTGAGAATGTTGTCTTAACCATACAAGTAATGAATAGAACTAATGAGTGGGTTAACTGGGAGTAATCTCCCTTCTGAGTTATTTTTTTGGCCAGTTTTTAGGCAGTGCGGTTTTAAATTTTCAACCAATTCAAAACTCTGGTCAATTTTCTAAGCATCTAGGTTGGTTTAAAATGGAAAAATCCTCTTTAAATAAAATTTTGAAATACATAGAACTTTAATAATTCAGGTTAGCCCTGAAAATCTGACTAGATTTTGATCCATTTTTTTTTGCCTGAAAAACAAGTCTATTTGCTTCCCGGTTATCTTACTCCACAGAAATAATAAGGGTCCACTGAATTGGTTGTATGTTCATTACTCACTCGGAAACGCTTTGTTTTTCGACAGGATTTTCAAGAGAGTATTCAGCAGACTATGTATTTCATGTTGAAAGCTTAGTGTTTTTCTGCGGAACAGAGAAGTCAGAGCCGGAACAAGCCATAGCAAAAGGCCTGGCATTTAAAGCCACAATGCAACAAAGCCATGTACATTTCTTGAAGATATGTTGTTTTCATTTAGTTTACTGATTGCATTTTGGAGATTTTGGAGTGAGTGGGTTTAATGGTTGAGTTACTCCATAAATTTTATTTTAGCTGTAAAATTTTAAGGTTTGGTAACATCAATTTGGTATTTGGATTACTTTAAAATTAAATTATTATTATATAAATATTCAATATTTTAGCTGTAAAATTTTAAGGTTTGGTAACATCAATTTGGTATTTGGATTACTTTAAAAATAAATTATTATTATATAAATATTCAAAATCATGTCGAAGTGGATTAGAGTCATTTTAGTTATTTGCATCTTTTTTCATATTTATTTTGGACAACTTAAATGGATTGCTAATAATTACAAATATTCAAGAATAAAATTAAAAGAAGTAAATGTAAGGTTCTAATTACATTTATTTTTGTTGCAATGAATGAAGAAATTTTTTGTTATAACAAAGTGGAGAGGATTAGTTAATTGTGTTTAAGGGTTTTGTATGTGTAGGATCTTAATTGTATCTAAATATACCTTTGATTTTTCTTTTGGAACATAATAAAAAAAAATCAGATAGATTTCTTAGCATTTTAATCATGGGAAAACATTCTACATGTTTCATTTCTTGGGGGCACTAGAGGATTCGTTTTTAGTTTGTATTGATAGTATTCATTACATAACATTTCTAATTATTGCCCCATATTGAATCCACCCACATGCAAAAGTAAAAAACATCCACAAACTAATTTGTTGCATTTGGATACCACCTTTCTAAATATTTAATTTTCATTCTTTGTATTTGTATTAAAATGGATTTCTTAGTTATCCATAAACATATCCCTTTATTTCTTAGTTGTCCATAAACATATCCCTTTTGGTCTTGGTTAATGGCACCACTGATGATGTTTACTAAAAGTTATATATATTTACATGTACTAAAATTCAAGAGAAGCTTAGCATATCTATAAATTAAGTGTTGTAATGCTTTGCAATACCCTCATAGACGGTGATTAATGCTAGCTTGAAATTTCAAAGACTAAGATTAATGCTAGTTTGAAATTTTTGGTGTTTGAATGCATATGCTTAAGTGAGCGATAGTATTTAGATGCAATGGAAATCTCCAAATACCTTTTAAATATTTGGAGAATTTGGGTGGGGAAAAAATTATCTTTGGGTTTTTAAACATATAGTGCAAGAAAAGATTTTGTGTTCTGTTTTTAAATATATATTTTACATAATCTTAGTTTTTATGTCTTGTATGTTAGGTTCTATGTCGAGGGTCCATGCTTGGCTGATGAAGTTATTATGGAGAGGACCCCAAAATCCCAAGTCTTTGTTCAATGGTTTAAATTGAAATTGAGAATAGAGAGAGTCTCTCTCCAATGATCTAAATTGAAATTGAGAATAGAGAAAGTCTCTCTCCAAATGTCTAAATTCGGAATAGAGAAATAGGAATAAAATATCTTTTGGGGTTGTTGAGTAGCTTTGAGAACACAATCTCCTCACCAACTTAAGTTTGAAATGGTATAGAGTTTTGACAATATGTGTAAGTTAAAGTTGCAATATATATAATCTACATGGGCATTTTGACATTTTCAAATATGTCTTTTCAATATATAATAAATAACAAGTAAGCTATCAACATATGTTTATGTTTTGAGAATATCCATAATATCATATACAGTGTAATATAGTTTTGGTTCATGTCAAAACAATATATAACAAGTGATATATGGCAGCGTAGTTCCTATCGGGTTGGAATGGGAATAAATGTACTGCTATGACGGGATCGAGAGACAATTATAAGGCCGAAGCAGTGGACATGTGGCAAGCAGCATGAAGTACAGGTGGTATCCATGTAGAAAATGACTCGTGCAACTGTGTGACACGCCACCCATATGTTTGCTAGTTTTTCCTATACATTTGCAGAGGTTGATCTGCAATTTCTCTGGGCATTTCAATATAGTGTCAACTGGTATATTTGCAACATGTCTATCTAGTTGATTGTTTTTATTTGGCAAAGATAAAAAAAAATTGAAGGTTTCTATTTATGCGGATATTCTTGCAAATTAATTTGTTAGCACCGAAACGGAAACCTAACGAGGATGTCAATCCTACTACGTTTTTTATAGATGTGATACTCATGTTTAATTTTTTTCCTCAGGCGTGTATAGTTCAAATATGGGACTTAGAAAATTTCCATCATAATGACTTGAAGCAATACAAAAGGATAGCTTCTTCTTCTTTTTTAAATAAAGGTTCCTGGAAAATAGAACCAAGAATCACACACATTAAACATTCAAATTTAATAAACACACATCCATCATAGTTGAAGATAAAAATTTCTCAACACATAAAAAATAAAAGAAGATGATCGATATGCATAAAGAGAACTAATTTAGCATTCTGAAAATAGGGCTACAAGGCACCGTCGAGATTGTTCTGGTAGTAGTTTTCTTTGAAATTTATCAAAAACTAATAATGTTTGTTACATATTTCTGGAAATTTAAATGCATTTGTCATATAGACTAGGATTGGGGCTCTCGCGGACCATAAAAGAAATAAGTACAAGAAATAGGACTGTAGAAATAAGAAGTGGGCGACGGTAGAGAGGAAGCCCTGAAAAGAAGAAATTGGAAGTTATCAGTCTTTGGTTAGACATTTCTATTTAAAGAGGTGGAATAAATGGATTGATAAAAAAAGCAAGATGTGATCAATATAGACTTACTATGATGGTATTTATTTCTCCCTTTGCTATTTTCTTGTTGATGCCTTTTTATTACTCTCGTTGACAACCACTGGAATCGTGTCAATCGTCTGTTGTCCTTCATCGGTGAGCTTGTTGATTCCCCTTTGGAGTCGTTCTTCAATGTAGCTTCTCATGGGGACCACGTTGATCTCATCCCAAGTTTTTATGTTGAAAAGCTCATTTTCTAATTTCCTTAGATCGATAGAAATATTATGCAGAGCATGTTCAATTTCTTCATTATGCGTCGAATAGTCCACTAGCCAATTGTCCATGTCATCTTGACCATATTCAAGGATGTCGTAAAAAATTTCTAAATACAACCCCTTTAAAATATCAACTTGTTCATCGAAGGCTTGCTTGGTCAAGGACAAAGACTTAAGGATTAAGTTTGGGTCTTGAACCTCGTGGGTACTTCCGGCTAAGTCTATTTTGGTCAAGTTTCTGAACAATTCTTCTTTCTCTGATATGGCTTGTTCACATGATTCGACAATGAGATGTAGGTTCTTAACTTTCTCTTTCCAGCATGGTTTTAATTGTTTGATCCAGTTTGGGGAGGGGAGATCTTCTTGTCTTCTTCTCAAATCTGACATGTTGGTGACATGGTTGCCAAAAGGGATGACCGTCTCTAGATAGAAACATTCTTCATTTTTTAAATCTGCCTGCAAATGTTCGTGCAAAGCATGTGCCCTCATTCCAAGTGAAGCTATATTTTGTGATGTTTCCCATGCTTGAGTAATTAGCTTCATTCTTTTCTTGATATTCTGCTCCACATGGCCTCTACACGATGTGAGGATGCTGGTGGATCCTTTTAACTTGGTTGCAGGGGTGGAAGACACAATTTTTGCTAAAGGACTGGCAAGCAATGGGATAAGAATCAAAGCTTCCTCCCATTCCTTGATTCGGTCATTCAGTCTGGCATTCTTCGCTTCAATGCCTCCAATGGAATCATCAAGAGAATCTCTGGTTGCTCGGTGAAGTCGAAAGATTTGGGACAGCTGCATGTTTCTAAGATTAATCTCTGAACAATATTTCCCTTTCTTATTTCTTACATCTCTCTTTTCAATAATTAAATTTTTAGATTGGCTATCAAAAACAACGCTCGGGAATACGAAGGATTCATATTCGTCAAAAATTATGGTCTCAGGTATTTCCATTATGGAACTATTTTTCATCGCGCCCGCGTGTTGATCAACGTTGCGGAATACGTTATCCAGAGTAGTCTCAAATTTCATGGCCTCACTTTCAGTTTCGGGCTCTTCCACTTGCCCTACAACATTTTTTCTCTTCTTCGTCACGGGAAGCTTGTGAAAACTATCAATTTTTCCGCGAGGAGGGTTCTTATCTCCTCCTTTTTTTGAAGAATGTTGGTTTTCTTTCTTACTGGGGTGGGTCGTTGGAGTGATACTCTGAGATGTCGTTCTCTTGGGAGTGCTAGCCAGGGATTGGACATTCTTCTCACCGGAGTCGTTTCCTTGTTGTTTGTACAATTCAGTTGTGCTTTGAAATGTCCCTATGTCTCCATCATGAGGAGCATGAGTGTTGTCACCATTGTCTATGTCTTCGTTCAGGCGTATATGGATAAAGGAGCTGCTAAAGCCAACTGCTAGTAAATGTTCTAGAAAAATCCCATTGGGGTCGAACCCTCTTAGCCTTTCCGCATATATTATGTTCAAGTTGTTGAAATGGCCTGTGAATTCATCAATCTTGTTGACATTCCTGAACATGAAGTCCTGACTTTCCAAGGCATAGGAATGAAATTTGTTTTTCTCTTCTCATGGAAAAAATGCACCCAGTAGTTGTGTTTCCTTGCTATTTCTGTAAAAAACATCTTGTTCGTGATGTGACATGGAAGGAAAGAAGGATTTTCCTTGGAGCCAAAAATCATTATTACACTGTAATTTTCCATTTGTTCAAGTGTCCCCTTCCTATCCAAAAACTGGGTTTCCTGGACAGACATCGGGGGAGCATCCTTTCTTAACAATAAATCTTTGAAAATTGAGACGAAGTCATTAAAAACCTCATAAAAACAATGGGAGGCCTTGTGCCTCCATAAGGCCTGGTACCAGAAGGTTACTGATTCGAATTTATAGTTTACCTTCTTGGACAGAGACAGTTTTGGAAACAGACAACAATGCGCTATTGCGAAAACCAAGTAGGATGACATATAAAATTGCTTCTCTTCTTTGAATCGTGACAATTGGGAATAGATTTCAATGGAAATTAGCTTCCCCCAATAAAAAATGGATTGTTCCTTGACTGTGAAATACAAAATATAAAGAACCATGCGAGAAATGCTTATTATGGATTCCTATCTTGTTATTCTTGTAAACAGCCAGGCAATTTCCCGTAATGGATTTCTAAAAGAACTAACCTGCAACTTTGTGATATCTTCAGGAATTGTTGTCGGGTCTTCTAGGAACTCGGGTAAGAGGTCCAACCTGTTATCATGCTTTTTTAAGAACTGCTTGCAGTATTTTCATATGAAGGTTAATGTTGGCTCCGACAATCTTAACATCTTGTGGAAGACCTAAGGTGACAAATAAAAAGGAGAATGGTCGCGCAATGGAAAAATTATTTGGCTTGAAATATATCTTTCGATGCACCAAGAGACCACCTCCTTACAATCAAAAACTTCAGGGACTCATCCTACACGAGTGATTCCATAGGTATAAATTACTTCGTTCTGGGTGGAACGGGATGAATAGTAAGAGTATGCCCTGGACCACTAGAAGTTCTGGTCCTCACGCCTGAAGATATTCACTGTATCTCCATAGAATTTTTGTCTAGTTGTTGCCATAAGTTCACGAGAACGTTTTTTTTCTCCAAACAATGTTTGAAATGAACAGTTGGAAGGGATAATATAACCCTCCGCAAATCTTGGTCCAATGCGTGTGAATGGGAGATCTCCTCAAGCCTTTCGCTCATTAATGACAATATCGATGGTTGTTGCATGATGAGTTGTTAGCATTAAATACTAGTAATTTCATACTTAGAAGTGCAAAGGTGGCGAGTACGACAAAGAGCAATTAAGGATTGGAGATTTCGTGAACCTGCCAACGCGATGACCCGCGAAAGACATTCCAGGCTTTTTTAAATGAACAATTGGAAGGGATAATATAACCCTCTGCAGATCTTGGTTTAATGCATATTAATGAGAGATCTCCTCGAGCGTTTCGCTCATTAATGACAATCTTGACGGTTCATGCATGACGAGTTGTTAGCATTAAAGCTTACTAATTGCATATTTAGAAAGAAGTACGAAGGTGGCGGGGATGGGGAAGAGAAATTAAGGAATGGCTACTTATTGAAAGCAGTCAGTCGAGCTTCAAAATAGGGTTACAAGGTATAACTAAGAGAGGTGAGGGCCCGATGGTCAAATTGTATGTCTCGCAAGTTTTGAGTGCAAAACGCATGACACAAAAGAGGGCATGATGGGGCAGTCCAGTTGTCAATTTGTATATCGCAAAACTCTGGGTATTGTTTGTAGGTCACGGAACATTGGAAGCGCAATTGAGAGGCCCCCTGTCTGGGAACCTGCAATCGAAAAAGTGGCTAAGTATGGAATAGGAAAAAGGTAGGACGGACTTGTTTTCGCTAATATATTGAAATTTGTAATAGATATCCCATTACCTGGCAAGATCTTTTCTACGTGTTTCTGGACAAGTTGTGTAGTGATAATCAATGTGACTGTCTCATCAAGCCTTTTGCTTATTAATGACGATATTTACAGTTGTTGCATGATGAACTGTTATCATTAAAACTTAGTTGTTGCATACTTGGAAAGAAGTGTGAAGGTGGCGGGCACAGGAAATAGTGACTAGGAATTGGAGATTTCGTTAACCCACCAACCCGAGGATCCACGAAAGAGATTCCAAGAAATGGGCAATTATGGAAAGAAGTCGGACAGGCTTCAAACTAGGGTGACAAGGGTTCCCCAAGAGACGTGACACCCCGACGATCAAATTGTATGTCTCGGAACTTGTGAGTGCAAAATGTGTAACATGGAAGAGGGGATGATGTGGGAGTCTGACAATCAATTTGTATATCGCGGAAGTCTGGGAGATCTCCTCAAGCCTTTCGCTCATTAATGGAAATCTTTACAGTTCCTGCACAACGACCTGTTAGAATTAAAGCTTACTAATTGCATATTCAGAAAGAACTACGAATGTGGCGGGGATGGGGAACAACAATTAAGGAATTGCTAATTATCAAAAGCGGTTGGTCGGGATTCAAAATAGGGTTACAAGGCATAACGAGCAGAGGTGAGGGCTCGATGGTCAAATTGTATGTCTCGGACGTTTTGAGTGCAAAACACGTAACCGAAAGAGGGCATGATGGGGTAGTCCAGGGATCAATTTGTATATCGCATAACTTCGGGTATTGTTTGCAAGTCACGGAACATTGGAAACGCAATCTTGAGCCCGCCTGTCCGGGAACCCACAATTGAAAAAGTGGCCAAGTATGGAATGGGGAAACGGTAGGTCAAACTCGTTTTCGCTAATATATTGAAATTTGTCATAGATATCCCATTACCTGGAAAGATCTTTTCTGCATGTTTCTGGACAAGTTGTGTAGGGATAGTCAGTGTGACTGTCTCCTCGAGCCTTTTGCTTATTAATGACGATATTTACGGTTGTTGCATGATGAACTATTAGCATTAAACCTTAGTTGTTGCATATTTGGAAAGAAGTACGAAGGTGTCGGGCATAGGAAAAAGTGACTAGGAATTGGAGATTTCATGAACCCGCCAACCCAAGGATCCAAAATAGGGTGATAAGGGTTCCCCAGGAGACATGAGGCCCCGACGGTCAAATTGTATGGCTCGAAACTTTAGAGTGTAGAATGTGTAACATGGAAGAGGGGATGATGTGGGAGTATGGTAGTCAATTTGTATATCACGGAGGTCCGGGTGTTGTTTGTAGGTCACGGAACAATGGAAGTGAAATCTAGAGCCCACTTGCCCAGGAATTCATGATCGAAAAAGTGGCTACGTATGGAATGGGGAAGCGGTCGGTAATAGGGAGGTCAATTTCATAGATTGTGTTGCGTAGTGGGTCGTAGATTGTGCTGTGTGGTAGTTTGGTCCCTGCCAAGTAGATTTGGAAATGGAGATGATAGTTGGCACCTTATCATTATTGATGATGATGATTATTGGAAGATGGGGAGAGATGAGGAATATTGTTAAAAAATCAGAAATTAACAATATGGTAATTAAAGGGCAATTAGAATAGATATTTAACAATAGGCAAATGAAAGTTGAAATATGTAAAATTAAATGAGAATTAAAGAAAAAAATTAAAAATTAGAAAGTTATGTTCAATTGTATTTTAGAAATGAAATGATAACAAAATTTTAAATATTAAAACCTATGTTGAAATTTCATTGAATACTAATTTTAGATATAACTTATATCTTAATTTACAATTATTGTAAAAGAATCTACCCAGAAATATATGGCATGAATAAACTAATTAATATGAAATGGAATCTTCCCATAAAGTAATATGAAACATAACATGTGAAGAAGATATCTGATAATATAATCTCGTGTAAATCAGGGTTTAATGTGTTTTAATGGGATATGTGCTCGAGGTTTTCACTTATGCATGCCAATCTTTTCGAACCTGTGTGTTCAGTGGTTACTAATCAAAGCATAATTAATGTGCATTGGGAAGGGTGGGGATGTGGCGGGGATGGAAGGGACTGATAAATGCTTTGAAACATTTTGTGAACCTGGGTAGAGTGAAGCTTACGAGTTGGAGGAGCCTGGCGTGGAATTGTAAATCATAAAAATTTTGGGTGCAAGATATATATCACTGAACACGGGGAATGGCAGTTCGATAGCACCAACACGAGAACTGGTGGCCATAAAATTGGCTAAGTATGGAAAGGAACGGCGGTCGATCGGACTCTTGTAAATGGCGGTTTAATGTGTGTTAATGGGAGATGTCCTCGAGGTTTTTGCTTGTTAATGCCAATATTTTTGTACCAGTGTGTCGAGTTGTCACTAATAAAAGCATAATTAATGTGCATTGGGAAGGGAACAAAGGTGGTGGGGATGGAAGGCAGTGATAGATGCTTTGAATGTTTTGTGAACCCGGCTAGATTGAAGCTTGCGAGTTCGAGCAGTCTGGGGTGGAATTGTAGATCACGGAAGTTTTGGGTGCAAGATGCATATCACGAAACAAGTGGCATGAGAGTTCGATAACACCAACCCCGGAAACCGCGGCCATAAAATTGGCTAAGTGTGGAAAGGAACGGCGGTCAGTCAGACTCATGATGTGAGGATATAGATGGAGATGAGGACCTGTCAGTCCGCCAACCCGGGAACCCGTGATCATAGAAAGGCGACTAAGTATAGAACCAGAAAGACATAACAAAGGGGAACAAGAAAAGGGAAAAAGGGGCAAGTATCTCACACAACAACATCTATTGTCCATTTATTGATGTCAATCTTTTCAAACCTGTGTGGTGAGTTGTCACTAGTAAAATCATAATGAACATGCATTGGGAAGGGCGTGAATGTGGCGGGGATGGAAGGGAGTGATAAATGGTTTGAAACTTTTGTGAACCCGGGTATAGTGAAGATTGTGAGTTGGAGGATTCTGGGGTCGAATTGTAGATCACGAAAGTTTTGGGTGAAAGATGTATATGACGGAACACGGGGCATAAGAGTTCGATAGCGCTAACATGGGACCCCGCGGTCAGATAATTGGATAAGTATTGAAAGGGACGGCAATCAGTCGGGCTCATGATGTGACGATATAGATGGAGATGAGCATCTGCCAGTCCGCCAACCCAGGAACTCGTAATCATAGAAATGTGAATAAGTATAGAACCAGAAAAGGGATAATAGAGGGGAAGAGGACAAAATGACACCAACTGTGGATTCTCTGGCAAATGAATTTAAAAAACCTAATTTATTTAATTCCAAAATTTCGTACAATTAAATATATAATTCCTTTCAATTTACATAAATAATTCATTCACCAACATATAAGCAAAATATTCAGTAGAGATTAAAATTTATCTACAGCATGAAAATAACTCAGCAATTCATAAATAAAAATCCCTGCTTCTGATGCTAAATCTCGTTGCTCCGTTGGTCCAATGCTGAAGTTGAAACTATGTCAAACACTGCCCAAAATCGAGTTTTCCTCCTTTCCAGCTAGGAGCAATCTGTCCGTCTCCCTAGCTCTAGGATACTGTAAGGATATCATGGCCCCCGTGCCCAAAACCCCCTGCAAACCGGTGCCCCCTGCTTCTGATTCACCAAAAAACCCCAAAACCAAACTCCTCACACTAGAGATCTCCACATAAAAATCTCCCACGGAAATATATCCTCCTCCTCAAAATGATTCCTGCCTCCCCGCAAAAGAATCCTCCTCCCCGTAAGACTCTTCCCCGTCATATTCCCCCTTCATCGACTCTCCTCCCCTTCATTAATTTCCTTATCCCTTTATTTATTATCTTATCCCCTTATTTATTATCTTATCCCCTCCATTTAATGTTTCTTTCCCTCCCCTTCATACGTAAGTCTTTAATTAAATATACTAAAAATTATTAATCCATTTAATTCATTACTCAATTAATTAATTAATCATTGACAGATATGAACAAGTAATTAATAAATAACTAATTAATTAATATTATTAAGAAATAATTATTGTTTAACTAAACATATTAGGACAGTCGGATTATCAAATTAATTATAATTAATCATCCCTATGCATCTATTTAACCAGGGTTGTTACATACACCCACCCTTCAGGAAACTTTGTCCTGAAGTTAAGGTATCTTATGGTACAAAGGAAAAGAAACATGGTTCACACATTCATAACAATTAACCGACACTATCAGTAAGTAAGTCAAGAAAACTCATACATACTAGTGTATATGTACAAGAAATGCATGTGTAGCTAGTACATACAAGTCCTGTGCATGTACTAATAATCAATAACTATCATCCTTTAGTAATTTATGTATGCATCCAATCTAATCAACAAGACTAGTCTTTTATAAAAGACAATAAACCAATCAAATGTTTGAGAAATCCTTTAATTACAATTATCCGATTCAACAAATTTATTTAGACAACTATGGTTTAGTTGTGTAATTATGAATATTCCTATATACACATTTTTTTTTTAGAAGGGAAAACATTAAATTTCATCATCAGACAAATCTCCATACTTTCTCAACTATTTCTACTCATCCTTCCTCCCTAACGTACTTCCATCTACATTCCTATCCTTCCTCTATTGGACTATCTTGGAGCGTCAACTATATTGACCTAACTCCAAATAGAACCCGTAAGCGGAAGTGTCACTATCTCGACCAAGCTTCCCCAGCAGGAAACTGACAGTCATCATCACACGTCTTGGGGAGCGTGAACTAACACCGTCCTCCCATGACTTCAGGTTTCGGAGGATACACGGTGGGAAATGCCTCCACCCCTCCTAATCATAACTAGGGTCCACACCCTACAATGG
>ML799614.1:19130-35140 GCA_009831015.1 Picea engelmannii
GTGTGTGTTGGTGCGTAGCGCACCTTACCTTGCCCCATGGGCTCCTCCCCCTGGTTTGCCGCATGGTCTACGGGCTTGGCTCCTGCAGCTCCTCGTGGGATTCGCATTTGGCGCTAGGCTTGTATATTGTTTTGTGTGTCGGTGTAGGTGCTTGGCTTGGTTTGATGTTGGGATTTGGGTATGGTCTACGGGCTATTTTTTTTTTTGCAAGTAACTCTCGATACAGGGGACACAAGATTTTATCTCATGAATCAGAGTGGGAGAGTGTTTCTGAATCAAGGATTCAAGCTATGGAAGAATTCCTCGGAAGGAACCATTGCGACGTCTTTCAATTCTTCTTTCGTTCTGAATATAGTACCCAAGACTGGAAACGGTGGCAATGACCTGGCTTTCATTATAACGAATGGGAAGGATAGTGTGCCCAATAATAGTTATGGGCAGTATCTGGGACTGTTCATCTCTACCACTAATGGATATTCAAAGAACAGATTGGTTGCAGTGGAGTTCGATACCAGAAAGAACAATGCCAACGACCCAGATGATAATCATGTCAGAATAGATGTGGACAGGATAGAATCCATCGTAAATGCTTCTGTGAGTTATCGAAATATTATCCTCAAGAGCCAATCGGATATTGCTACGTGGGTTCAATATGATGGGGTTCGAAACTGATGAGACATGTAGAAAAGGAATAGCTTGGTGCTTGGCGCTTTGTGTAGGGTTTATGTGTTGGTTGGCATTAAGGTAAGGCCTCATGGGTTGGCGTTAGTGTTGTCGTGGCATGGCGCTGGGCGTTTGTCTTGCATGTTTGTGTTGGGCTGTGTGTGACCTAGGCTTTGTGTTGTGTAGTGCGTTGGGTTGTGTGCGACGCGTAGTGCTCTCTCTACTCTGCATATTTCGGAGGTCCCAAATTTACAGCTTCAGATCCATGTTTATTTATGGTTTTGGAGTTGATATTCCTGATTTTTGTGTTCTGTAGTGCATGGGACTTAGTCCCCTCCTCCTCATGGTTTGATTTGTTGCTTGTGCACTGCTTGTGTTGGCGATTTAGCGTGGAGTGTGGTCTTGACACTGTGGATGTGTTGAGCAAGAAGGTGTTGTGGACTCCTCTTTCATGTGACTTGCATTGGTGCTTGGCTTTCATGTTGATTGTGTGGTTAACCCGTGTTGTATTGTAGTGGTGCTTGACACTGTGGACGCGTTGAGTAGAAAGGAATCATGGGTTTGGCACTTGGGTGCTAGGCTTTTCATTTAATAATGCTATCTCTGTGCTTTTTTTTTCTGTATATAAATATGCTTATCTCTGTTTAATTTTTCCATATCTCTGTATATACCCGTCGACCTCCCTCCTCATGGCATGGTGCTCGGTGCTCCATGTGAGCTTGATCTCCGATGTTGTGGTGGAGATCGGGGATCAAAAGCAAACTCGTCAATTTTAGTTTTCATTTTTTTTTATTATGCAATCAAGCGCGTAGTGTCATTTGGCTCCTTGTGGTCTCCCTGCTTGGCGTTTGTCACTTAGGGCTTGATTCGACTGGAGACTTGGTCGATGTGATAGCTTGGCTCTCGTGGTGAGAGGTAAGGAGCTCTGCGCTAAGTTCTAGGCTTTGAGTTTTTATTTGATTTTGTCTATTTTATATATATATTTTTTATGATTATATCAATGCTTATTTTTATTTATTATTTTTTTTTTTACCCCAGGAGCTTGCTCCCTTTCTTCCTTGAATATCGAGATTAAAGGCGGTTGAACCCGTCACAAGTCACGATAATACCTCATAGGAGACTTAGACTAGAGTGGAACCTGTAACCTATAGCCTCTTGTCCCCAATGTGCTTTGGATCTCATCCTCAAGATAAAACCAACTATGAATAAAAGGGAATTGAATCAGACCTTTGGTTTAAATTATAAAAAAAAAATGCCAATTATATAATAGGAAGTTGACTTAGTGTTTTTCTTGGCAATATTAGCATGCTTACCAACTATAGCAAGGGAGATTGCAGTAGGGTTTTGTTGGTTGTGTGGCTATTTTAGATCAAATTTAAATTTTGACGATCTCTGGAACTTTACTGCTAAATGCAGCGCACAGGCATTCAGCCCGACGACTTTACGTTTCCTTGCATTCTCAAGGCATGTTCTCGACCCAATGTTTTTTTATAATTTATATATATATATATATATATAAATTTTTTTACTCCATTTATATGTTTTTTTTTATATATATAGTTTAAATAAATGTCTTTTATATATGCCCATTTATATGCCTATAATGTCATCTATGCCTATTTATATGCCTTTTTCTTTAATTATTGGGAGGAGGAAGCATATATATATTGATCTGCATATAATAGATATCAGTGGGTTTGGCTTGCATGAGGTGGAGCTGGAGCTAGAGCTTGGAGCTTGGCCCTCAAGCCCAAATTTCAAACAAATAGCTCTAATACCATGTGTAAAAACCTAATTTATTTAATTCCAAAATTTGGTACAATTAAACATATAATTCCTTTCAATTTACATAAATAATTCATTCACCAGCATATAAGCAAAATATTCAGCAAAGATTAAAATTTATCTACAGCATGAAAATAACTCAACAATTCATAAATAAAAATATCTGCTTCTGATGCTAAAACTCGTTGCTCCGTTGGTCCAATGTTGAAGTTGAAACTGTGTCAAACACTGACCAAAATTGAGTTTTCCTCCCTGCCAGTTAGGAGCAGCCTGTCCGGATCCCTAGCTCCAGGATATCGTAAGGATATCCTGGCCACCGTGCCCAAAACCCCCAGCAAACCGATGCCCCCTGCTTCTGATTCACCAAAAACCCCCAAAACCAAACTCCTCACACCAGAGATCTCCACAGAAAAATCTCCCACAGAAATATATCCTCCTCCTCAAAATGCTTCCTGCCTCCCCCCAAAAGAATCCTCCTCCCCGTAAGACTCTTCCCCGTCATATTCCCCCTTCACCGACTCTCCTCCCCTTCATTAATTTCCTTATCCCTTTATTTATTATCTTATCCCCTTATTTATTATCGTATCCCCTCCATTTAATGTTTCTTTCCCCCCCTTCATACGTAAGTCTTTAATTAAATATACGAAAAATTATTAACCCCTTTAATTCATTACTCAATTAATTAATGAGTCAATCAATTAATTAATTAATCATTGACAGATATGAACAAGTAATTAATAAATAACTAATTAATTAATATTATTAAGAAATAATTATTGTTTAACTAAACATATTAGGACAGTCAGATTATCAAATTAATTAAAATTAACCATCCCTATGCATCTATTTAACCAGGGTTGTTACAGTCTTTTATAGATTTCAACTTGATCAACAAATGCTTTCTTGGTTAAAAACAACGAGTTCAATATCAATTATGGGTCTTGGACTTCATGGGTGTTGCTAGTTATATCTATCTTAGTTATCTTCTTGAATAGTTTGTCTCTTCTAGATATGGACTGGCTACATTAGATTTTTATTCAACATTTTGTACTTTGATAAGTGTTGATTTCCCTCTATCATCGAAAACTTGGGGTTTAAGGTGCCTTCCTTGTAATGTTCCTAGTCATCCACATCTGGGACAACTTAGAGATGTGACTCATGCCCAATTCAAAGACGAGGGAGTGGTTTTATGTGACGTCAGCTTTGGGGGGGGGAAATTGTGTTAGCCAATAGAAGCTTAGACAAAAAATTCAAGTATCTTATTATTGGTATTCTCCCTGTATGCGATCGTTTTCTTGGTTGAAATGTCTGCCTGAATATTTGTATGTTGAATTTCTTTGTTTTATTGTTGTAAATTGGAAGGGACATTCAAGTCACCTGAAAAATGCTCCTTTGTTGAAGTATATAGCTTCTTCCAACAACACAGATTTGGAAAGTGTATCAAATGTTGCAGACCACACCCGAATCTATATTTCGACAAAGGAGTGGCACATATCGTGGGTTACAAAATGGTCTGGAATATTTGGAAGTGACACCAAACATTACTCCATGCCCGAATATACTCAGAAGGAAATTATAAATTTGGATCGTCACGAAGGTGAGAAACTGTATGAGTGATTGAATCAACATTCTAAAATTACAGAACTTTCTATCTCAAAGTTTGTTGAGGGACTTCTGGATGCAGTAACAAACTCAACAGACAGTCAGCTTCTATCTCAAAGTTTGTTGAGGGACCTCTGGAAGTAGTAACAGACTCGACATACAATCAACTTTTGATCACTACTGGTACTAATGTCAAGTATATCAAATTGTGACTCCAGGTTCCAAGTAGCTTCAGCTTCAGACATCGACATTGGTGGTGGTTCCAAGCTCCAGATAGCTTCAGCTTCAGACATTGACACTGGCGATTTCAATGGGAATAGTGTCATCGATTGTAGGGCGGTAATGAGGTAAAAAAGTAGGCATGTCATTGTCAAAGCACTTAGACTGTAGGGTTGTCAGACCTGCAAAAGAGCATTGACTTTAGCGTTGATTTTTCACGACAATTACAATGTTGATGTGAGTCCGGACATCTTGGAGGTTGGGTGTCATGTGCGATGATGACCTCAACATTAGGTGCATGTCACACATTTATTATCTGGGCATTACAGTGTTAATGAAATTGTCATAGTCGACGATGGATGGAGTGCATTTCCAAAAGCAATATTAATTGTGCAATTAATTTACATCCTTGAAGGACATGAATCCCAAACAACGCCTGCAACTTTTCGACCAGTCGTGTGTTAAAAAAATACATTATTTTATATTTTAAAAAAATAAAAATCGTATTTTCTATGTCTAACATTAGGTTGCACACATAAACATTTTTAAGTTAACTTAAATTAATATATAGTCAACTCAGATCCCCATAAGCGATCAAACTCTCTAGAGCTGGTTTATTTCCATCATTCTAGTTGGGATAGAAGGATCCACCACCAGGAGAAAGAAACAAGCTAGCAATAAAATCATATGTGCAAACCCAAGTTGGGAATGGAAGCACTCTACGACCAAGAAGGCATTATGTGCTTATCTACCTGTGATCCTGATGAAAAACTCGAGAGACGCTTGCGGTGAGGTGATGGCGAATTATTTGAACCATACAAGTTAATCCTTCAAATGTCGAGCAACTTCCGTTTTTTTCAAATATCGGATCTACTGCAACAGAATAAATGCATTATCCTTATCCAAAGCATGGGAAATAACAAGAAGATTGATATTTGGTGGAAATATCTCTAGAAAATATACTACATCAAGGTCTCTTCTAAAGAATGAAACAAAATCATTACATGAAAGTGGTAGTAAAAGGAGATCTTCATAAACCAAATCATTACCTGAATACGTCGAAATTCCTACAAAAGGTGGTAGTATAAGGTAATCTTCAGAGAGTGTTGCAAAATCCATAGTCCATAATTCCTTCCCATTAACTTTTCCCGGTTACTTGTCAATGCAGGCATCAGAAACTTTTGAGAGCCTTGTTCCCTGATCATATACCCACCTTCAACCACTAGGAGAATATTCTTGCAAAGAGTGGTAAGCTCTTCGACCCAAACGCAATTATTTGCATAGGAATACTGAAAACAATGTGCAGTAGTGATAGAAAGTTGATTGTATGTTGAGTCTGTTACCACATCTACAGGTCGTTGAACAAACTTTGAGAAAGAATATGACTTTTTTTCAAGTCTGTTACCACACCCAGAAGTTTCTCAATAAACTTTGACATGGAAAGTTTTGTAATTTTAGGATGTTGATTCAACCACTCATACAGTTTCTCACCTTTGTGAGGATCCAAATTTATAATTTCCTTTTGAGTATATTGGCGCATGGAGTAATATTTGGCGTCGCTTCTGAATATTCCAGGCCATTTTGTAAGCCACGATATGTGCAAATTTGACGAAAGATAAATTCTGGTGTGGTTTGCATCATTTGATACACTTGCCAAATCTATGTTGTTGGAAGAAGCTATATACTTCAACAAAGGAGCATTTTGTAGGTGACTTGAAAGTCCCTTCCAATTTCCAGCAAAAAAACAAAGAAGTTCAACATACAAATCTTCAGGCATTCCTTTAAACCAACTAAAGGATCGAATACAAGGATAATACCAATCATAAGATACTTGAATTTTTTATGTCTGAGTTTCTATTGGCTAACAGAATTTTTTTCCCTCAAAATTGACGTCACATAAAACCACTCCCTCGTCTTTCAATTGGGCATGAATGGCATCTCTAAGTTTTCTCAGATGTGGATGACCAAGAACATTACAAGGAAGGCACTTTAAAACCCAGGTTTTCGATGATAGAGGAAAATGGGAATAAGTATTTAAAATGAACACTAGAGGATGATAATATAATCTTTCGTAAATATTGGTTTAATGTGTTTTAATGGGAGATGTCCTCGACCTAATCGCCTATTAATGCCAATCTTTTCGAACATGTGTGGTGAGTTGTCACTAATAAAGGCATGATTAATGTGCATTGGGAAGGGTGCAAAAGTGACCGGGATGAACGGGAGTGAAAAATGATTTGAAAGTTTTGCGAACCTGGGATCTCGAGAACCCGCGAATCTGTGACAAAAGGAGACGAAGAATCGACTAAGTATGGAAAGGCAGGGCAGAATGCCTTAAAAAACTAAAGTAAACAACAATTTTTTCAAGATCAAGATCCACAAAAAAAAATCAGATCACGTAAGATTGACCTCTGCCAATTCGATATCAGGCAACTGGGGTGCATTTGAGGTGCGTGTGAGAAAAGCTAACGATTTGATGAAGATTCGTTTGTATTGCAACATGTGACAATAATTGTGTCCTCATAGTATTTAAAATGAACACTGGGGGATGATAATATCTTGTAGATCTTGGTTTAATGCATTTTAATGGCAAATGTCCTCGAGCTTTTCGGTTATTAATGCCAATATTTTTGAACCTGTGTGGTGAATTGTCACCAATTAAAATCGTAAGTAATTTGCATTGGGAAGTGTGTGAAGGTGGCGGGTATGGATGGGAGCGATAAATGATTTCAAACTTTTCTGAACCTGGGAGTCTGCGAACCTACGAATCTACGAGAACAAGAGGTGAAGAATCGACTAAGTATGAAAAGGCAGAGCGGTCAGACATACCCAAACAGACTCATTGTAGGTAGAGTCAAGCTTGTGAGTTCGAGGAGTCCGAGGTCGAATTGTAGATCATGAAAGTTTTGGGTGCAAGATGTATATCACGAAACATGGGGCATGAGAGTTTGATAGTGCCAATCCGAGAACTCGTGGCCATAAACATTAACTATGGGAAAAAGATTCTCAGTTATGGAATATACCTGGAGCTCGACAAACTCAGGTTCAAGTTTAAAGAGAATTTGTTTATATTTATTCCAATACTAGTCATATTATTTTATTTGAATAGTATTTTTGTGGCCCAAATGTAAACCATGTTCCAATGTGAAGGGTGTTTTCGGCTCGCACATTTTGCTCAAATGCATAGGTGATAGAAAAAATATGAGTTAACATTTTCATATGCAAGCATATTCTCAAATATGACAACCTATAATATATGCACAATATTAAAGAGGGACATGACGTCAACACCTTTGTAGATGATAGTGGGTTAGCACAATATTGCATTCTTACTATGATGATGCCTTAAAAAAACTAAAATAACCAACAATTTGTTGCCAATTCAAGAACGACACAAAAAAATCATCACATCCCATAATATTCTTCCATTAATGCATTTTAATGGGATATGTCCTCGAGCTTTCCACTTATTAATGCCAATCTTTTTTAACCTGTGTAGTGAGTTGTCATTAGTAAAAGCATAATTAATGTGCATTGGTAAGGGACGAAGGTGGTGGGGATGGAGGGGAGCGAAAAATGCTTTCAAACTTTTCTGAGCCCGGGAGTCTGTGAACCCGCGAAACTTTGAATACTTGACTAAGTAAGAAAAAGTGGGGTGGTCAGACGGAGTCTTCGTAGGTATAGTGAGGCTTGTGAGTTCAAGGAGTCCAGGGTCGAATTGTAGATCATCAAAGTTTTGGGTGCAAGATGTATACCCCGAACATGGGGCATGAGAGTTCGATAGGGCCTACCCACGAACCCGCGGCCATCAAATTGGATAAGTATGCAAATGAACGGTGGTCGGTCGGGCTTGTGATGTGAAGATATAAATGGAGATGAGCATTTTCCATTTCACCACCTCAGGAACCCGCAAGCATAGAAACGCGACTAAGTATAGAACCAGAAATGAATAATAGACAAGCAGAAGAAAAGGGAAAAACGGGTAAGTATAGAAGAGGAAAAAGTAAGGGAGAAAAGAATTTTATCCCTCACACAACAACACTTAAATAAAGTAAGAATTACCATAATTAAATTTAATGGTATCACGAACACTTAATTTTAACATGATCAACCCTTAATAATATAAAATAATCTTTTTTTATTTTTATAACTAAATTACTTTTTAAGGCTTCTTCTTAATTTATAATATAAGCGCAATCTTGAGCCCGCCAACCTGGGAGCCCGCCTGTGAATACGTATATCGCGGAATGTTCGCCTATCAATTTGCATATCGCAGAACTTCAGGTGTTGTTTGGAGGACATGAAACTTTATCCCTCACACAACTTTATCCCATTAATGTGTTTTAATGGGAGATGTCCTCGAGCTTTCTGCTTATTAATCCCAATCTTTTGGAACATGTCTAGTGAGTTGTCACTAGTAAAAGCATAATTAATGTGCAATGGGAAGAGACGAAGGTGGTGGGGATGGAGGGCAGCTAAAAATGCTTTCAAACTTTTGTGAACCCGAGATTTCGTGAACCCGCGAAACTTTGAAGACTCGACTAAGTATGGAAAGGTGGGGCAGTCAGACGGAGTCATTGTAGGTAGAGTGAGTCTTGTGAGTTCGAGGAGTATGGGGTCGAATTGTAGATCACCAAATTTTTGGATGCAAGATGTAGACACCGAACATGGGGAATGAGAGTTCGATAGCGCCTACCCGCGAAGCCGCGGCCATAAAATTGGCTAAGTATGCAAACGAACGGTGGTTGGTCGGACTCGTGATGTGAATATATAGATGGAGATGAGGATTTTTTAATTCGCCACCCCGGGAATCCGCAAGCATAGAAACGCGACTAAGTATAGAACCAGAATCGGATAATAGAGTGGAAGAAGAAAAGGGAAAAATGGGTAAGTATAGAAGAGGAAAAAGAAAGGGAGAAAATAGCTTTATCCCTCACACAACAACACTTAGTCTGATAACTATCAAGCCATAGAAACACATTAACTATGGGAAAAACATTCTCACCTATGAAATATAGTTGGTGCTCAACAAACTCTGGTTCAAGTTCAAAGAGATGTTGTTTATATCTATTTCAACATTTTTCATATTATTTTATTTTAATAGTATTTTGGGTGGCCCAAAGTAAAACCATGTTCCAATTTGTGTGTCTCAAGTGGAGATGTGTTTGTGAAGACACATTTCCTTGAACCACAGTCCAGGGGCAGGGAAAGTGCAACATGGACTGCCTATTGAGCAAACATTTGTTGAAGATTAAGCAATGTATTTCCAAGTGCACGTATCATTTGCATAGTATCAATATGATTTTTTTCATGTTCTTTGTGTATTATTCGGAATGCATTTGCCATAGATTTTTCAACCTTTGTCATGTACGAGGTACAATATGATGTTGTAGCATATGCATTGAGGACATACTATGTGTTTTTATTTTCATTCCACATAACTAGTCATTCCTTGGAGAAATTGTTGTTCCATATATGTAAAAGTTTTCGTTTAAGGAAAATTGTTGGTTGTTTAAGTGTAGATTGTATGTATTGGATGTACTCATCTTCTGTTAGATTTAGCTCTACCAAGAAGTCTTTGAAGTTCATGAAGTCATCAAAGTCTCCTTGTTCTAGAAATGAGAACAAAGATTTATATTTCTCAATGAGAACATTGTCCTCCAAATTAATTGGCTCTACGATTCTTATTGTTATCATTGGTGGCACAAGGAAGTTGTATCTGAAACGTGATTTTTTTTTCGTTTTTTACAACTTCTTGTATGATAATGTCTATGAACTTTGGCAAGATCTAGATCTAAATGATGTGTGTTGCATGTCATGTATTTGTCTATAAACTGCTCAATTTGTGAGTTGTTATCATTTCCATAGACCTGTGCACCCTCTATCCACAATAGTGTGTGGTCATGCCCACTCCCTCTATTCTGGAATCCGATCACAAAACAGTAGTATGATAATAGTCACAAAATAGTGCCTAGTCAATTGAGTCATTGGTTTTTTGTTTGTTGCTTGCTCTTGTTTGCTTCAACTTTTCAAGGTTGAAGTCCTACATCCGCAATTGGACCTGTTGTTGCAGTTTGCACGGTTGGGATTCTACATCCACGATTGGAACTACGTTTTTGGCATTCCGCATTGATGGGTAAGCTTCAGTGCCAAGATTGCACTCAAACGTATGGTTTTCAAGAACATAAAATATGAGGAGAACATTCCATTTCCTTTTTTATATCTCACTATGGGTGCAACAGAGGTGGGTTATGTTTCAACCATTGACATTCAAAGGGGAACAAGACGTTTTGGAAGGGAACAACATGAAAAAAAATGTACCAAACGTATGGTTTTGAGGAACAGAAAATACAAGGAGAAAATTCAATTTCCTTTTTTTATATGTCACTATGGTTGCGACAGAGGTGGGATCTATGTCCAACATCGACTTTCAAGAACAAGACCAAGACAACAGCACACTCTTGTTTCTCTGTCAAACGTATGGTTTCCAGAAATAGAAAATATGAGGAGAACATTCGATTTCCTTTTTTATATATCACTATGGCTACAACAGAGGCAGGTTTTGTGCCCAAAATTGACATTCAAAGGGAAACAAGACGTTTTGGAAGGGAACAACATGAAAAAAATGCACCAAATGTATGGTTTTCAGGAATAGAAAATACAAGGAGAAAATTCCATTTCCTTTTTTATATGTCACTATGGATGCGACAGAGGTGGGATCTTTGTCGAACATCGACGTTCAAGAACAAGACGAAGACAGCATCACACTCATGTTTCTCTGCTCGTAGTAGTCACATACGAAGATGTTATGCAAGAGAATTTTGGCTCAGGCATTACCAGCATTGAAAAATTATACTTGCAAACTGGAAATATCAAACAGCAACCAACGAATAGGAATGCAACCATGGCACTGAGACTTACCGATGAATGGGGAACGATAGAAGCACAGTCCCAATCGTGGATGCAGAATACCTACCGTGTAAACTGAAACAACAGGTCCAACTGCGGATGCAGGACCCCAACCTTGCAAAGTTGAAGCAAACAAGAGCAAGCAGCAAACAACAAACAAGTGAAGAAGCACAAAGAGGTCCAACTGCAGCTGCAGCACCTCAACTTTGCAAATTCGAATCAAACAACAATAAGCAGCATCCAGCGAACCAACAAGCAAGCATCAGCCAGTCAACCAACAATGCCGGTGAAGAACAATATTGCCCAAATTCATTGCAGACAAGATTGTATCCAAAAATCGGAGGAAAATGTATTGTAACACGCATGTTAAGTAAACATTTAAGGCTATGAGGCCTGTTAGGTAAACATTTAAGGTTGTCAGGACCGTCCAAGGGCCTCCCACTGTGTAAACATTTAAGAAAGTTGCAGTTTTCACGGTTGGGATTCTGCATTCACGATTGGCACTGTGCTTCTGTCGTTCCCCATTCACGGGTAAGTTTAACTGCCATGGTTGCATCCCTATTCGTTGTTTTTTTTTTTTCCAGTTTGCAGGTAAGAATTTCCAATACTGGGAATGCCTGAGTCAAAACCCTCTTGCAGAACATCTTTGTATGTGACTACCACGACCAAAGAAATATGATTGCAATGTTGTCTTGGGCTTGTTCCTGAACGTCCATGTTTGACACAGAAACCATCTCTTTCGCAGCCATAGTGACATATAAAAAAGGAAATCGAATTTTCTCCTCACATTTTTTGTTCCTAAAAACCATATGTTTGGTGCATTTTTTTTCAAAGTGTACCTCATATTTTTTTTGCATTGTTATTTTCCAATGAGTCCTGGTTTGATGTACAGGACATGGAAGTGGGCACATGTGATTGGAAGGGAACAGCCTGAAAACCATATGTTTGGTGCATTTTTTTTCAGAGTGTACCTCATATTTTTTTTTCATTGTTATTTTCCAATGAGTCATGATTTGATGTCTAGGACATGGAAGTGGGCACATGTGATTGGAAGGGAATGACTTGAAATAAATGCACCAAATGTATGGTTTTTAGGAACAGAAAAAATGAGGAGAAAATTTTGATTTCCTTTTTATATGTCACTATAGTTGCGATAGAGGTGGCTTCTATGTCGAACATTGACATTTAAGAACAAGACCAAGACATCACCACACTCTTGGTTCTATGGTCATAGTAGTAACATACAAATATGTTCTACAAGAGGATTTTGACCCAGGCATTCCGAGTATTGAAATTTTTTACTTGCAAACTGGAAATAGCAAACAACAAACAACGAATAGGAAGGAAACCATGGCATTGAAACCTGTCCGTCAATGGGGAGTGAAAAAAGAGCAGTTCCAATCATGGTTGCAGAACCCCAACCGTGCAAACTGCAACAACAAGTCGAACTACGGACACAGGACCCAAACCTTGCAAAGTTGAAGCAAAGAAGAGCAACAAGCAAACATCAAACCAGTGAACGAGGTCCAAGTGCAACTGTAGGACCTCAACTTTGCAAAGTTGAATCAAACAACAATAAGCAGCATCCGTCGAACCAACGAGCAAGCATCAACCAATGAACCAACAATGTCGGTGAAGAACAATATTGCCCATATTCACTACATAGAACATTGTATAAAAAAATTGGAGGAAAATGTATTGCAACACGCTTGTTAAGTAAACATTTAAGGCTCACACGAATGGGGTGACACTTGGTAAGGGGAGGGGGACAGTTGGCAGGAACAGATGGCGGGGGGAGTTAATGTCCCAAGCCACCACCCCCGAAATATTAACTCCCCATGGCACACACCATGAGGGAAGTTAACTCAGTGCACCTGGAGGAGCTCTTGGACGAGCGATCCAGCCAGGCCACTGGTACCAGGCACCTGAACCAGTCCAGTCAACCTTCAATAGCAATGGGAAGGGAATCAATGGCTCCTAGTGGTGATAAAGACGACCAAGGCATGCATTTTTTCATGTCTGTTGCATGCTACCACTTTTGCATAGTGCTTCTCGGCCTTCCTGTCTTCATCGCTCGCACTTTGTGCACCTTCCGAGCTTTCCCTGACCACCACCGCCCCCTCACGGCCCCCTTGCATCTCCCTCACCCCCTGGTTCTTCCCACAATGTCCCAAGAGCGAGGCAAGCCCAAGCGGGGCACCAGGAACAAGAATGCCATCACCCGAGACAACCGACTCACAGCCTCTCAGTGAGCTTTACTTGCCCATTTTAGTCACCCCCATAGACACACCAGAAGCACTCAGACCACCCTGCGCACTCCAAAAATGGAGATTCTACCACCCTTGCTCTAGACTTAGACTCAGACTTCCTTGCGCATACCAAAAACGGAGACCCCGTCCCCCACAGTGCAGTCTCCACCACCACCTCAACATTTTTCGGCTAGCACTTCGAAAGAAGAGGCACCTCAGCACCTCAACACGGTCAAAGAGGAGGCACCACCTCCAGTTCAACATCCTGGTCTGAAGTTGGTTGACACAGGGCCACCTTCATCTTCGCAACCAGGCCCGAGCTTGGTGAACAAGATAGGGCCACCCTTCGAGGCATGCCTCCCCAGTGTTTTTTCCCCCGGCCACCAACCTTACTGGGGGGACGGAGGATGCATTGTGGAGGAGGAAACCCCTCCAAGATGGCAACTGACAGAAGCAAGGGAGAACCCAATTACAGTGAAAGACACAGGCACAAACGGTGGAGAGGAGGGCTCACACTATACCTACCATCTGGCAGTGAAGCATCTTGAGCTCCTCTTTGACATACGGCAGTGGCAGGACGAGCAGGTGCATGGCCAAAGGACAATCAACCAGTGACTGGATTTGTTGTTTGAGACATTCTCAGATGCCCCAATGCAATCATGATGCCCCACTTGCAAGCAGAAGTTTGTCCTAGTCTACACCTCTCATGGACATCCAGGTTCCCCAATGGCTTGACGCGGCCCACCCCCAACTCTGGTTTTTTGTCAATTACAGTTTTTAGAATGAATAGTGATTATATTTTCACTCTTTTTTACAGTTATGTAACTATCTTAGTAATGGTGGCTCTGAATGAAGCCAGCCCTAGGCTAGCTAGTTGGAACAAAGTTCCTGTTGAAACTTTCAGCTTTCTCCACAATTTTGTAAACTATATTTCAGCCATGATAGACATATCATCGCTTGGAGCCACATGTTTTGGTTTCCCTTATGTGGCAGAACAGGTGGTTTCCAAACAAATTACAGCTGTACACTCGTGATACAATATAAGGTTCTTCTTTTTTATTTACAAAAAAAAAAAGTAAACATTTAAGACTGTGAGGCATGTTAGGTAAACATTTAAGGTTGTCAGGATCGTCCAAGGGCCTCGCGATGTGTAAACATTTAAGAAAGAATGCAGTGTGGCAGGCATGTTTACATATGCAATAATAAAAATGACTCTCTAGGTACTTAATAATAACAATAACAATAGGTCGAACAATAGAGACTATGCAAAAGCAATCTAGTGAAAGGACAAACTAATATGAAGTCAACTAATAAAAAAATTGACTCTCGATGCTCAAAACTTTGGATATCTGAACATTTAAATAAAATTAGTAAAAATTCAAAAAGACCGTAGATGATCAAAAACTCTGGATATGTTAACATATAAAACATTGAGAATAGCGAAGCTGGCAATAAGACCTTCAATCTGTTATCCAATCAGATCATGACATATATATGGTATTTTTATTATATAAAAAATAATGTTTTTAGTTCTCTAGTTTCAACAATAGAGATTATGCAAATATTTTTAGTCAAAGGACAAACTAATATGAAGTGAACGAATTATCGATCTCTATAGTCCCTCTACGCCTTCGGCATGGACTAATAAATAACAAGTAAGCTATCAACATATGTTTATGTTTTGAGAATATCCATAATATCATATACATTGTAATATAGTTTTGGTTCATGTCAAAACAATGTGTTTTTGGATGTTTGAAAAAAGGAAAATACTTGTCATATATTTCATAGGATTTAGTGTATTGATTTATACATAGATTAGAGCATTTCACCTCATCTCTTGTAGATTTTCTTTCAAAATCTTTGATAGCTTTGTAACTTAGAAATATGTGACATTTTAATAGATTTGTGTAGGTTTGTGTTTCATCTAATAAGCTCTTACCTTAATTTTTACTAGCTCAATGAATTTTCACCTAACATGAAATGCATATGTGCACATCTTTGCTAGTATGATTTTTATATTTCAATGTGTTTATATAATTGTTATTATACTTTCTGCTTGAATTGGTTTGCAATAGGTAAATTTAGCAAGTTGTAACTGCATATTTTGCATATATGCTACATAAAAAAAAGTGTGTTGACACATTGTCTTCGTCTTGTTTTCAAAGCCATAGATTGACTCTTGATAATTTGTAAAGTAAAAAACTAAACAATTGATAATTTGATAATTTGTAAAAAATTAAACAATGTTAAATCTCATTTTTCTTATTTGTTATTATTTTTATACAATCCCTCTTTTATCGATGTGTCTTTGCACATTTTGAAACATACAATCCCTCTGTTATCGATGTGTCTTTGCACATTTTGAAACAATGGATAATAATATATACTACGGTAGATAAAGGTACCATTCCATAATCAATAGGTAAAGTTTTTACTTTTGCAAAAGAGAGATTCGTATTAAAGTAAGTATCATACTATGTTAACTTACTTTTGCAAAGGAGAGATTATTTAAGAAGAGATTCATATTAAAGTAAGTATCATACTATGTTAGCTTTGAGTTTGAAGTTTATCATTCTTAAA
>ML799614.1:45177-79795 GCA_009831015.1 Picea engelmannii
GAGGTGTGGCTCTAAACAGGTTGTTGGTTTCCCGATTTGGGTTTCCAGGGTAAATATTTGTGTACATGTGTGATTGCAATTGTGTTCTTTTCTTTCTTAAGAATCTATGTGTGCATTGCATTACTATAAAAGATTTAAAACTTACACCATTTATGGTGTTCGTCAAACTCATTAATGGATGATTCCAACATGTTGAGATTGTTTCAACGCACCCTCATCGGGGTAGCCGTGAAAGGGTATATCGAGCTAAAAGGAGCATGTTTTTTCCATTTTCATGATTTAGCTATGATATTCCTTAACCATTTCCAACTTCCTGTCTTATATGATATTGGCACTGAACTATTGTCTAATTTTAGTCAAGATAAGGCTACTCATATCTTTGACCACATCCAATAATGGTGGAGAAGGAAAAGGATGATAAAGGCTCAAATTCCTCCTGAGTTTCTTTTGGAAGGGTTCTTGAAGTATTTGTTTTCTTATATCTCCAAAGACATCTCTCTTTTGGGAGTAACAGTCGAAGAGGAGGTATTTTTAGAGCCCAATAGTTAGATCTGATCTATTGTCAGTTTAGGGTTCTGTATGAAATATTTCCCAATGCACCACGACCAAGTAACAATCCCTAGAGACCCAAGCTTGGGCCACATGTCGATGGTGTTTTTGGTTCTATAAATAATGTTGTCGCATACATGGTTGCTATCCAGATGAAACATATGATTATTCATCCACCTCCAGCTAGTCAAGCTCATGCTTCAACCTCTCCCCCTCTCTAAACGTCTGATGTACATGTTTTGTAGTCAGCTAATCCAAAGGGTAATCAGCAACTCAGAGGAAAAAAAAAAAACAAGGATAATAAGAAGGGAGGTGGGAATTATACTAATGTGAATAAACCCGATAATAATGTTGGTGGAGCAAAGAAGGAAAACAATAAAGTTAAATTTCCTTGTAAGTTGTGAAAAGATGATCATCTAACGCACCAATGCCCCAAAATTGAAGAGTCCCAATATTTGTTGGCGCAACAACAACCTATTATGTTAACCAACCCTTTCCCTCAAGGACAACACATGACTTTGGGCACTTCAAGTAATGTTGGAAATCCACAAGAGAGCAACCAGGGGGCACCCTTGCATGATAATAATTCATTAAATGTTTATATGTTGGAATCAAATATTCACCTTTAGACCGGGGCTCGTAATTATGATAACCTTGAGTCCAATTCAAAGGAAAAAGAATCCCCTAAACCGCAAAACACTCTACACATAGATAAATACGTGGGCGACAATGTCAAGTATACCCAGGGGTGTGTTCAAGCGGTCGTTGCACAACCCGAATGCATAGGCTTCCCAAAACTACTTAATTATAGAACACTTGGCCCAAGAACCATGCGCTCTGTCAGCCTTGGAAGTACTCCAGAGTTTCCCTTCACAACAAAGTGCATTTTTGTCAGCTATGAGGGCTGTGGATTCCTCTAGTTCTCAAGTAATCATGTTTGACACTTCTAATGTCAAGCCTTGCCTTCCTTATCATGTCAAATTTCATATACAAGTAGTGTATAGCATGAAAACCATATTCAAAACAGTTGTGGATGAAGGTGCTTCGACATGTGTCATGTATTCTTCTTGTTGGTGAGCCATTATCTCACATGAGTTTGCTCCATATCCAACTTTATTAATGGAATTCGATGGACGATCTTTCAGGCCACATGGGGTTATTTCCTCCTTTATGTCCCATTAGGAAGTAAAATCATTTCAATAGAAGTGGCAGTAGTCGATGCTCCACTCGATTACATTCTATTATTGGGATGTAGTTGGACTTATGCTATGACAATTATAGTATCATCGGTTTTCCAAGTGCTTTGTTTTCCTCATAAAGGGAAGATCGTGATGATCGATCAGATTTCATATACTCACATTGACCCAACTACATCGATGGGATCTATTGACCCATTAATTGGTAAATCTCAGAAGGCCACTGAGAGTATAGGTGTTGGAATGTATATGTCCTTGATGGGAGCCTTTAATTCCGCAACACCTATCGCTTATATTAACTTTGTTCCTACTTGCTCTAATGAGTCAATTTCTTCATCTCCCATAACCCAAGTGTGTTATTTTCGAACAACATACTTTGAGGATCTATGGATCTTACCCTCTCTGTCTGCTTCAATGGAAAGACTTGAGCATGTCGGAATGGTTATGCCTTTGTCTGGATTAGATATTGCTTACCAAGTTATTCAACATGTCACTGCAGACATCAATCCAGCTCCTCCTCGGACAAAGGAGTTAGATCAACTTATCATGCCCATGTGGTCCTATTGACGCTTGAATCCGTTAGGACCGAAATGAAAACCTCACGAGGATGTAAATCCCCCTGCATTTTTATAGAGGTGGTACTCCTCTTTAGATTTTCTTTGGATTTCTATATATTCAAAATGTGGGACTTGACAGAAGTTCATCGTAGTAATTAAAGAAGCATAAATATTGCAAGAAAATAAAAGGAAATTATTTTTTGTTTTCTTTTAAAGAAAGTTCCTGAGAAAGGACCATGAATCACACACTTCACACATTTAAAGCAAATAAGCAAAATTTCCTCACATCCATCATAGTTTAAGATAAATATTTATGATCACATAAAATAAAAAGAAGATGATCTGCATGCAAAAGAGAACTTTAACAGAGTGAACATGGGTAGCTCAAATAAAGATAATGATAGATCAACCTCAAATACTTTGTATTTGAAACTCTGGGTTACAAAGCGCAGTCAAGATTGTTCTCGAAATAGCTCTCTTGAAATTTCTAAAAAAATACATAGTATGTTACATATTCTTTTGAAATTTAAAATGTGTTTGTCTTAAAGATTGGGATTGGGGATCCTGATGACCATAGAACAAATAAATACAAGAAATAATATTTTAGAAGGAAGACGATGGGCGGTAGAAGAACAACAAGACCTAGTAAGAAGAAAAGAGGAGTTATCAGTCTTCGGTTAAACCTTTGTGGTAAAAGAGGTGGGATAACTAGATGAAAGAATTGATAAAGAAAAAGAAGGATATGATCAGCATAAAATTACTATGATGGTATCTCTTTGTCTTCACTTGCTTGTTGTTGTCCTTTTATTGTCTTCATTGACAGTTACATGAACCGTCTCAATTGTTTCCTGCCCTTTTTAATAAACTTTTATTTTCACAATTTAATTAATTTCCCATTAAAATATGACGACTGTAATTTAATTTTTTGGAAGTTAAAACCAACGTTTTCACCATTCAAACCACTTCCTATGTTCTCTTCGTCATTTCATCTTTCCAACGATATAAATTTTGTGCAAATCCATCACCCGGATCTTGAGATATGAGCTCATGAAGTTGAGTTGTCATGCAGGCCCATTAAAAATGCAGCTGACTGATATTTTAATTTCTGAGAAAAATGTATCAACTTTAAACACTTGAAACATGTACCACCATCTTCTACGTTGAAATACCTTTCCAATGGTATAAATTTTACGTGATTACAACACCCGGAGCTCAAGTTATGGCGTCCGCAAGATCATGACTCAGTCACCGTCGATCAAGTTTGATTGGTAAATGTGGACCCTTGATTTAATTTTGACCTCCTTTGTTGAATTTCAATGTTTCTTCACTATTATTATCCCATGTGTACGAGAATAAAAGATTCTTAGTGGTATATAATGTTAAGTGTAACATACATGATCCAGATTATTTTTGGAACGAAATGAAAGCAGAGATATTACAATGAAATACTCATGAAAATTACCAGAAACAGAGAAATACAACAATACTTGATTTCTATTAATGAAAGAATTGTAAAGACACTATAAAATTACAAAGTGTGAGACTTGCTAGAATGGTGGCAGTTTTATCTCTGAGAAGAGATTTGATGGCTACGCTCATTCGCAAGAAGATGATTACAATTAGGCTCTAAAGGCCTTTTTATGATAAACATGAATGCCAAAAACCTAGACATCCAAAACCCTAACCCTAGGAGATGAAACTCCAAAAGTCATGTGGGCCCCATTTGGGTAAGTTAGTACATCAACTTATCGGGGTTTTAAATTTTGCATACGATATTCATTTTAGGCGCGTGATAGCCCGTTGGAAAGGTTTTTTCGAGAACTATGCATTACGTCATCAAACTCTGACTCTGTCTTTAATTTGTTTGTGGTGAGCCAAAAAAACATTGTTTAGGGCCCCAAAACTACCCTAGAAGTACAAGAAGATGTGTTGACATGAAAACATGCAAAATAAGCCAGTTGGATTAGGTGGGAGGCCACCAGTATCCACCTGGAAGATGTGTAGGACTTCAGACAGCCCCAGAAGTGTAGAACCCACAATTACAAAGAAGTACAGAAGAATGTGTTGCACTAAAAATTGAAAAGAGGATCTAGTTGGAACAGGTGGGTGGCCACCAATATCCACCTGGATAAATCCTCCCCCCTTAGGAAGTAATGGTCTCCATTGCATTGAGTGCCCAGGGAAGAGGGGAAATCATTTTCTGAATATGACGCTTAGTGAGTTGTGTGCCTTGTTGGAGAAGTTGTGCTTCTTGGCTTGTGGAAGACTGTCACAAAATTGTTGCTGGAGGGGTTGAATCCGTTCCACCAACCTGTTGTCTCTGGGTTGGATGGTGCATTGTGTAGGAACCATTGTAGGTGAAGAAATAATATATTTTGTCTCTTTGATAATCTATTTTTGTTGGATAGAAGGTGTTGAGGTTGCAGTGGTTGTAGTGGTTGTAGTGGTCTTCGGTGCATCCTTTGAACAGATTGTGAAGAGGATGAATTTTGCAGTATGAGAGATTACCTTGCGGTATTGTTTTGGTGGAGCAGTAGTCATAACTACCTCTGGTATCCTGTAGAGCTGACCTCCCATAGTAATAATGACACTACAAGGTCTAGAATCATAGACAACATGATGTTTCCACATATATGGTTAGCCCAAAACAACATCACAGATATCAAGAGGGAAAATATCACACACTACCTTATCCTCGAAGGGATGGATGCCATAGAACATGTGACACTACTGGCTGACGCAAAGATCTCATCCCTGGTGAAGCCACCCAATGTTGTATGGCTATGGGTGTGGTGTTGTCGACAACCCCAACTGTTTGATGACCTTAGTTGAGATGAGGTTCTTTTGGTTTTTTTTATCAACAATGAAATGCAATGGGGTCCCCTTCACCCACATCTGTGAATGGAAGAGGCACTCCCCCTCTTCAGGATCTACTGGTTCTTCTAGTTGAATTGTTGGGGTCATGACGGTAGTAGTGGTGTCTGCGTCGATGATTTGTCTATTTTCAATATTTTCTGGATCGGATTCTGAATCAGGGTTCAGCTCTATGTCTTTGACCTCGACCACCAATGACTGTTTCGAGCAACATTCATCAATGTTGTGCCAGGGAATTTTATGGAAGTCAACCACTTCCAAGTATCATTATTCATCTTTGCTTTACCATTTTTGTTCTGTGTCTTGGACTAGTTGTCTAAAGGCTATTTGTTAGGTTCATCCTTACCATTCTTTGGTTATTGCAAATTTGCAAACCCAAATTCCCATTTGTTCTGGTGCCTAAATTTCTGCTCGATTTTGACAGCATATTGATAGGAAACTCCCAATGATGAGATGTTTAGGAAATCCATTTCGGTTTGGATGTACCTATGTAGAACCCCACGGTATTTCAGAACCAGATGTCGCTTGGAGTCTTTGATACCCAGCTTGGTGCGCAATGTATGGAAAGTATTTGTGAACTCCAACATTGTTTGGCTCTTCTCTTGCCGCAGTGTGGTCCATCTCATCTATTGGTCTTCATAGTTATCAATAGGATAATATTTTTCTTTGACCGCATCCACAAAATTATTGTTCTTTGACCACATCCACAAAAAAATCCCAAGTGGGCTCACCCCCATATATTCCAGTTTCCTCTGTGGAACTTTTCTCCCAATAAGTTTCCTGCCAATGTTTGACATGGGGGAGATCCTTGAGGAGTGTGAAGGTGATCTTTTAACTATCGAAAAAATTTTGAACAAAGAAATAACCTTCTAATAGATTTAACCATTTTTCTAGGGCATTCGCATCTATCTGACCTTCAAATATGGGAATATCAAAATTAACTTGTACGTTGAAGGGAGAGGTTCCTCCAAAATGGTTTCTTGATGAAGATGTGCATGTTGCTATCGGCAGGCATTGAAGGATGTGTGCAAAATTCTCCATCATTTCATCCCTCTGTCATGCGAGAGCTTGTTGCAACGAGTTATGCTCCGTCATTTTTCATTTATGCCATCGTCGAGGGTTTCTTGGGCATGCAAGATTGATTTTCCTCAAGAGAGGCAAACTCGATACCCAATTGGCTATACTCAGACCTCGTCGGGGACATGCACTAAAAAACAATCAAGAGCAGCTTGCTCTGATACCACTGATCCAGATTATTTTTGGAACGAAATAAAAGCAGAGATATTACAATGAAATACTCATGAAAATTGTGTGCCCTAGCCAATTGTGTTATCATGGTCCCCCCTCCCTTCTCTAAAATACTAGTTGTAACCGCTTTCGTTATTATATAAATATATAGGCTCAACATCCATTCATTATTTTGGATATATGTGCATCTGTCGCTCTAGGATATCGGCGGCTATGGAAGAACTAGTAACAGGTCTCCATGGGAGGATTCGAAGGGATCTACCACCACTATAGAGCCAAGATCCCCTTATCTTGGCCAATCGCTATGAAAGAAGGAGCATCCATCTACGGATCCGGCAATGAGATGGAATTGTTGATGGGCCGAACCCCAATTGATGAGGTTGTTCCTCGATTACTATGTCCCGAGAAAGAAATAAGAGCATTGCGGTAAACCCCCCACCCCAGAATAAAATAAAAGAATGTTTGCACCTATTATTATCTGAGCAATGCAACACGCCTCTTGTTTATCAAGTAGGTACAGGGATTGCCTCACTCTGTTCGCTCGGCCCTATTATCTCAGTAGCCAACTCCAGGCTAGCAAAGCCACAGAGACGAAAGGAGGGGGGTTGGCCCACTATTTATTTACATAAAAAAAGAATATTTCCCACCCCACTAATAACCTTATATGATGGAACAAAGCTTTGAAATATNATATATATATATATATATATATATATGTTTCCATCCCATTAGTTAGAAATATTTGTGGAATCTTGAACATTTACAACGAAATCCCCCTTCCCTCCTGCAATATCAATGGTGGCCCTATCCCTCTACCTACGCCTCTCCCTCATCCCTCACCGGAAGATGGGTGAGTTATTTCATCCCTCATCGATGGTGGCCCTATCACTCATCTTGTTGTAGGATGCCCTATCCCTATCCCTCATCCCTATCACTCATCGATGGCAGACATATCCCTCATCATATATAGATACTATACTATACAATTATATAATGGTATGCTTAGGTGTAGCATCTGGGGTAGTCGCTATAGTGGTTGTGGTAGAAACAGATAAATACAACAATACTTGATTTCTATTAATGAAAGAATTGTAAACATATTGTAAAAATAAAGAGTGTGAGACTTGCTAGAATGGTGGCAGCTTTATCTCTGAGAAGAGATGTGATGGCCATGCTCATTCGCAAGAAGATGATTACAATGAGGCTCTGAAGGCCTTTTTATGATAAACATGAATGCCAAAACCCTAGACATCCAAAAACCTAACCCTAGGAGATGAAATGTCAAAAGTCATGTGGGCCCCATTTGGGTAAGTTGGTACATTAACTTCCTGGGGTCATAACTTTTGCATATGATCTTCGTTTTAGGTGCATGATAGCCCATTGGAAAGGTATTTTCGAGAAATACGCATTACGTCGTCAAACTCTGACTATGTCCACAATTTGATTGTGGCGAGCCAAAAAAAGATTGTTTAGGGCCCCAAAACGGCCCTGGAAGTACATAAAGATGTGTTGACATGAAAACATACAAAATAAGCCAGTTGGACTAGGTGGGAGGCCACTAGTATCCACCTGGAAGATGTGTAGGGCTTCAAAAAACCCTGGAAGTGTAGAACCCACAATTACAAAGAAGTACAGAAGAACGTGATGCACTAAAAATTGAAAAGAGGAGCCATTTGGAACAGGTGGGTGGCCACCAATATCCACCTGGATCAATACACTTGAAAAGAAATAAAGAAGAGAGGAGACTATGGAGATTGGAGGATTCGACCTTTGGAAAATTGTTGAATACAATAATAATTTTGCATGCCCAGACAGCAATGATGAGTCACCCAACCAAATATTGTCACATGTCATCACCTGGTAGGTCAACAATCTGCTAATAAGAATCTACCATATTCCATCCAATAAAATTACACCATGTGTCACTTCTTATATGTTTCCATGTGTCTACATTAATTAGTTGCCTTGTGGCACCATTCATTAACTGCCATGTGGATGTATCTCATTGGTTAATAAAGTGCCATGTGTCGCTTGGATATGTTCCTCATAGAACTTAGGATAGGAAAAATATTATTAAAATAATATGGCGGGTTCACGGGTTTACGTGAATGCGGAGGTAGGTGAGGAAATCACTGCGGACCTGCGGTAATACATAGTAAGGAATGAGTGTGAAAATTTCTAAGTGTAGGTGAAGTGGAGAGGAGAGGTAAATAATTATAAAATATTCTAAGTCTTGAGAATCGGTCGAACGGACTCATATAACATGAAATAAACATCACCAACCCATGAACCCACGGTAACTCATATATTTGGCTAAGTGTTGCAGAAGTTACAAAGTAAAGAGCAGTAAAAAGTGTTGTGTGCATTATGAAGGTGGTGGAAGTCAAAGTGCATTGTGAGGGTAGCAGAGATAAAACATACTCTTAGGAAATATCACCAACCCACGAACCCACAGTAAGCCATAGTAAATAAGACTAAGTCTAGAAAGTATATAATGGATCACGTGAAATATGGAAATAAATATGGAAAATATGAAAAATGAAAATAAATATATGGGAAATAAAGTAATTACATGAAATTTGGGAAAGGAAAAAAGTAAAAGGAAATAAATGGAAAAATGGGATAATAAAAATGGAAAGGAAAATAAAAAGAAATGGGAAAATAAAGGAAAAGGGAAATGAATGTGAACATGGAAAAGAATAAGGAAAAATGGATAAGTGTGGAAAATGGTAAGGGGAATATGAAAGTGATGAGACAATGGGAAAAATGACCAAGTATAAAATGAGAGAATGAATAGAGGTAAAGGGAAAGGAGAGGAGAGAACATGTCACTTAGAACACTTTTCATATTTCTTCTTGTAATACCTCTATTGGACTTCTGGACAGAAGTATGCGTATCTTGGTCATGGAGACTTTGATATTGATTCCGCGAAATGCATGGCGAAGATGATATCGAGGAATATATAATGAAAATATTCGTCTTCCAATATTGTTTTTTTTTATTATTATTCCAAGAGAGGGAACATATATGTGACCAAAATTTGGTCAACGGGGCCTTAAACTCTTCCCATTCTCTTGATTTCTTGGATACAATTTTTCCATCAGACAAAGATATCCTAAAGGAAATGACTGGGCTTGAACAACCTTGGGAGGACATCCACCATAGGTCCTACTTCTTCCTGGAACTCAATATGGTTGAGAATGGAGAGTTTATATTCACCATGTTTGGAGATCAATATCGGTCTGTGAACCCCTTGGGAGCACATGTTGTGTGTGCTTAGGAATCCTGAAGTTGTGGAAAATGTGTTTATTGGAATGGGTTGTTCTCCCGACAAAGTCCATACTTGTACCAACCTTTTTAAGAAATTTCATGACGTATTTTCCCGGAGATATGAAGAAATGTAAGGTATAAACCCCTACATTATCGAACATGAGATCAAAACTTATGAGAATGTGAATCTGGTTCGACAAAGGATACAACCAGGAAATCCGAGGAAATCCAAAATGATAAAGGCTAAGGTAGAGAAACTCTTTAAGGTGGGTTTCATCAACCTTATTCCCCTTACAGAATAGGTTTCCAACCCAGTTCTCATGGACAAAAAGTAGGGAACTATCCGAGTTTGAATGGATTTCAGAGGTTTGAAAAAAGTTTTTTCTAAGGAACAACTTCCCCACAGCTTTTGTTGATCATATTATCGACGAGTGTGTCAAAAGTGATATATTTTCATTTATGGATGGATTCTCGAGCTAAAATCAAATCCAAATATGTCCTTAGGACCAGCATAAGAGAACATTTATTTGTCCCTAGGGAACATTTACTTATAGTAAAATGCCTTTTGGTCTTAAAATGCTAGAGCTACTCTCTAATGGGCCATGTCTTCTACTTTCTACGATCTCAAGCACATTTTCAAGGCATATCTCGATGACCTGGTTGCTCGCTTTCCCAAAAGAGCGGATCATCTTGCACATATTCGCCTTGTGTTTGAGAGATGTCATTATTATAGGATTCGTCTGAATCCCCATAAATGCATATTTTACATCATTTCAGTGTGTCTTCTTGGTTTCATCATGTATAATAAAAGAATCATGGTCTCTCCTTTGAAGGTTAAGGCAATAGTTCAGTTGCCTCCTGCCCATAATATTCATCAGCTTCAAAGTCTATAAGGTAAAGCTAACTTTCTACGATTTTTTTATAGTGAACTATGTTCAGATCACCAAGGGATTCATGCACTTGTTGAAGAAGGGGGTCCCATTTGTTCGGATGATTTTGCATCATCATACAATACTCTTTTGATGTGTTGAAGAAGGCACTCATGTATTCCCCCCTGCTTAGTCCTCTAGACTATAGCATAAATTTCTTGTTGTATCTCACAGCCTTGGAATTGACTATTGGCATGGTCATAGTTCAAGAGGATGTTATGCTCCATGAGCATGTAATCTATTATCTTAGCAGAGGCTTGATAGGTCCTAAGCTCAAGTATTCACATTTAGAGAAGTTAGCTTTGGCGATTGTTCAAGTCATCCATGTTGGGTATGTGTTATATTCTTTGCATGTGTGTGTGTGTGGGTGCGCCAGATAACTGCGTCTGACGATCCGTACAAACTAGGGATCTGCCGTTGCGTCGGGCGCTTCCTAGGGGGGTCCCAGAGGGGGGCAGGTATGCCCCCCCCTGGTTACGCGGAGCGTTCGGGGCAGCGCCCCGAGTATGCGCAGCGTTCAGCACCGGGCGTAGCCCGGGGCCGAGGGGTTCGGGGCATCGCCCCGGAATTTTTTTTTTTGGGCGGTTTTTGCTATTTTTAGCTGATTTGTAAATTAATCCCGGATTAAGGGATTAGGGTTTTGGTATCTACGGAATACCTAAAAACATTGTATATATTGTATGGCGAATGGTGAAATTCGATATAATGAAAAAGAAAGGTTTTCCCGGTTGAGGGTTTCCGGTAAACATCTCTGTGTATTCTGTGTATGAGCCATTGATTAATTTTTGTATTGCTTAAGAATATATATGCATTGCTTTACTTCGCAGGTTTAAACTTACAGTCCAAAGACTTTGACATTACATTTTACTCCACGAGACCATTGTAATAGTTAATGTCAATACATTTCAATATGTCTTGACCAAACAAACTTTTGGTGGAAAATATAGTAAATGGATCGTTATCTTACTAAGTCCAAGAGATATTTGGTTTTCATTGAATTGATGTTGGAGTTTCCTAGAGAAGATAAGAACGTTATTGTTACTGACTCATTTTCAGACGAGCATATATTCCCTGTTTCTTCCACTAATCCTTGATATGGGGATATACTTGTTTATCTCCATACTTTGAAATTCTCTCCAAATTGCTCACGATACGAGCGATGACGTATATTCCACTTAGCAAAAAAAATCCCCATCATCGGTGACACTTTGTGGGTGGATTATATCTTCTGTCGTTTCCTTACTCATGAGGAGGTGGAGACTATGCTAAATGATTGTTACAGTGGAACTCGTTCCAGTCATTTGTCTGGGTTGGAGACAACCTAAAAAATCCTATGTGCCAAATACTTTTGGCCTACAATCTTCAAAGATTGTATCAAGGTAGTCAACAAGTGTCATCATTGTCAAGTTTTTACCAGAAAAATGCATGTGCATCTAGCTCCTTTGTTTCATGTCATCATCGTCGGCCCCTTCACTAAGTAGGGGTTGGATTTTACGACATGTCACCTGGCTTCGGCTAAGGGGAATAAATACATCATAGTGGAAATTGAATCTTTCATGAAGTGGGAAAAATCCATGACTGTGTTTTCCAACAATGGTGAGACAACAACTCTTTTCATATTCAATCAGGTCATCGCTAGGTTTGGTGTCCTGAGAGAGATTTTCACTGACCATGGTAGTCACTTTCAAAACAAAATGATGTTGGAGTTGGCCTTAAAGTTGGGATTTAAACAGGATCATTCATATGCTTACTATTCTCAAGAAAATGGTCAGGTTGAGGCCATTAATAAGTCTCTGAAGACTATTCTCTAACAAATAGTCAACACAAGTAAATCAAACTGGAATTTGATGCTTTATCCGAGGTTATGGGCATATCGAACCTCGGTAAATATTGCTACAGGGTTTTTTCCCTTCCAACTCATTCATGGGATGGAGGTTGTCCTCCCGATTGACTGTGAGATTCCCTCGTTGAAGATAGCCATCAAGCTCCTTCCTGAGACTTCTAATTTAGAGGATCACCTTGTTCACTTTGAACTTCTTGATGAGAAACGACAAATGAATCCCATAAGAAGCACGTCAAATTTTAGTATGAAAAGTCTGTCCACCCTCAGATATTTTTCGAAGAGGATCTAGTTTTGGTTTATGACTAGGAAAAATATGCTTTAGAGGTAGGAAAGTTCAATCCAATGTGACATGATCCTTACATTGTGAGGTGTGTCATGAAGAAGGGCACTCATGAAATTGAAAAATATGAGGGAAATGTGACGAGTGAGCCCAGAAATGGATCTATCTCAAGAGGTAATACACTTGAGCAGTAATTCATGGGAGTTTTCCCCTTTGTAATTGTTGTACATTAATAGTATTTAGGATTATATTAGTTTTCTTTTTCCTCGGTTTTTGCTTATCATGCTTCTTGCTTGGTTGGAAATGTCAATGGTTTCATCTGTCTTTATAGGATATGAGGATGGTGCTAGCCATCACACTCAGAATTTTTCTTCCATTCCTTGGGTTATATATTCTCCCACAGGTCAACTGGTGGCTTCAAGAGGTGCTTGTCTTGGGCCTACAACCAATAGTGTGATCTACTATAGCACCATGATCAAACTCCTTGTGAAATCCATATCACATGGAATTCGATCTTTGGAAGTTCACTTGAATTCCCAGTTGGTAGTGACTCAGTTAAATGGAGAGTATAGAGTCTATGACCCTACTCTTCTCCGACTATTCCTATGGGTACAACTTCTTGAGAATTCCTTTGAATTTATCACTTATGTGCACATTCCTTGAAGTTCCAATCCCGTTATCGATGTGTTAGCTAATTACGCTTTGGTTTGGCATGTTTTTCATTTATGAATTAGAAGCATGTATGTAAATAAAATCAATTCATTGTGCATTCACATTTACATAAGTAAAAGTCGAACAAAACTTATATATATATATATATATATATATATATATATATATATAATTTCAATGTTCACCAAGGACAAAAATGTGGTCTGTCTTTACAAAATCGAGCTCTGAGACCCTTATATACATATATATGGTTGGTAATACATAGTAAATATGCCTATGTTGAAGGCCCTACCCATGCATAAGCTTTGTGGTAACAAACAATCATGTTTTTTGAATGCCATAAGTGTTATACCTAAGCTCAAGGTACCACGACCACCTGTCGCTACATGCACTTTGTTAGGTCTTCCATCGGTTCCATTGCCACTTGGTGGGTGAGTCCCTACAAGTTCCTCTACACATGTTGTAGTATTCTCTTTGCATCCCCCTCGGGATGGTTTTCACCTCTTCCTTAGCATTTGTTTCTCGGGTAGCCTTCAAGTCTCACTAGTCCAACATTTATACATTCAGAGCATTTTTTCAGGATATGGTCCACACCAAAAATATTTATTTTTGGTTATCTCTTGAGTCCTTTATATATAAATTAAATAATATACAATAATTTTCATACCTATGTTGCCTCAAGCAACATCAAGAGGTAGGGGCAGGTCTATATCTCTCTAGAAGCGAGTGTCAGTGTAAGGATACTCCACTGTAGTAATGACTTGTCTAGACCACTAAGCAAATAAATCATCATCAAAAGTATCAGTGGCACATCCACCCCTAACCTTTGCATTAGGTTTGACCAATGTAGCATGAGGGGATCTCATATGTGCACTGGATCAAGTGTCACTTGTGGACTTAACATTGGAATGCGCTCAAAGGAGAACGAGCAAAGAATGCTTCCATAACCAAATTTCTTCATTCTTCCTAGCTTACACTCTATTAGTTGAGTTTCATAGAGGCCAAAAGTGTTGTACACTAGTCAAACATTGTTGGTCGTAGACATTCTACTTTGTAGAACATCGATGGACTCTATGCATGATCTAAGGATGTAGAGCCAACCACTCGAGCTATGGTAAAAAGGATAACTTTTAAGCTCAAGTTCTCAATACTTATTATAGGAATCAGAGTCCCCACTTTCTAGGTACCCAAGGCACAATAGGTGGCGATGTAATCATCTATGGTCATCCCGCCACCACCTTGAATTTTCTGATTTACCAGCTCACCTTTCCAAGAGAGACATATGATAAAGTAAATGTCCTCAACCTAAATTTTGAGAGGTTGGTCTTCCAACATAAAAGCATTGTGATCGAGGCTTGAATAGCCCACAAGCATCTAAAGGAGTTGTTTTTGCGCCCTCATATTTGGTGCTTGGAAAATTTTTAGTAATCCACACTATTCAAGAACATTAACCGGTTCCAATACATCTTTCACTTGGTTATCAACCTCATCATTCTCTCTCTCTCTCTCTCTTGTCGGACGATCACCATTCTACATCATAAATCCAAATGGGTGAGGTTAGCATGTGTTTTCCCATTATTACAGCCTCATGTGCACCCTATAATGTAAACTTGTGTGTATATTCACGTTATGAATTATGAACATGAGTGTATAGGGTCATGCATATTCTCCTCGTGAGTGGGAATAGCATGTATGTGCTTCCTATGACTTTACATGAGCTTACCCAACTCAGTTTTTGGTTAAATTAAAAAATTGAATGATGAAAATTGAAGAGCAAGAAATGACCTCTTACTTGGTCCTAACAGTTTTTTATTTCGATGGGTTAGCTCCGAAAATCCTTTTTCAAACTCTAAAGGCTTTTTTCTCTACCAATGCACAATTTGGGGTAAAATGTCAAATGATATGGTAAAAATTGAGTTTTTTACTATTTAAACAATTTTATTACCCACTTTTACATAGTTTGGAGTCCACATTGATTAATTTTACCTAATGGACTAATCCTTAACCTATATATGGAGTTTGGATTTGAACTTTTTCAGGTTTGATAACGAACAAAGGTGTCCTTCGGGCATTTTTTCTAGCATTATGGTCTGCATTTAACCTTTTTTAGAAGGTATTGTTTTCAATAATCGAAATTTTGGATAGGGCATTTTCACCTTGCACTTTGGATTATTAGTTTCATTTTCATCTCTACCTTAGTTTGACCCCACCAAATTGTGATAAAAACTTCCCATGTTGATTACAAGTGTTGTACTTTACATGGTAGAACCTTCCCTTTACAGGGGTTCCCCAGTTAGTGCCTTTCTAGCCGTTTGGCACCCATGTTGAAGTTCTATGTAGGTTCAGGAGCCCTATTTATTCCTGACATAATTGTGCATTGAAGATACATGACTTCTTCTATGTATTCTTCTGGCCAATACCCATGGGGCTCCCACATTATGTGTTGTAATACCCCTTGTTTCCCCCATCTTGTAAATATAATTATGTTATTGCTAAGATACTATGGACAAATCTGTCATGTGTGGATTCTGGGAACCGATGAACCTTTGCACTTTGGATTATCAGGTTCATTTTCATCTCTACCTTAGGCTTGACCCCACTAAATTTTGACACAAACTTTCCATGTTGATTACAAGTGTTGTACTTTACGTGGTAGAGCTTTCCCTTTATAGGGGTGCCCTAGTTAGTGACTTGCTAGTCATTTGACACCCATGTTGAAGTTCTTTGTAGGCTTAGGAGCCCTATTTATTCATGCCATAATTGTGCGTCGAAGATACATGACTTCTTCTATGTCTTCTTCTGGCCAATACCCATGGGGCTCCCACATTTATGTGTTGTAATACCCCGTGTTTCCGCCATCTTGTAAATATAATTATGTTATTGCTAAGATACTATGGACAGATCTGTTATGTGTGGATTTTGGGAACCGATGAACCTTTACTAAAGAAGGTAATGTAAATATTTATATTATTAAATAAAAATGAAATTGTTGAAGGTGTTGCCAATACAGATTATGATGCATGAGAGGGAATGTTGAGGAGAACCAATAATGGTTGAGATGACCCATGCCAGGCCAGTACCCAAATAGATTTAAAAATGTTCAGATCTAGAACAGTCCTATGTCCTAGATAATTTATTTACCAGTCAAGCTAGTAGATGAAATACTTCCTTGGAAATCAATGAGAGAATGGATAAAGTAACCATCTGGAGAAAAAAAAATTCTGACCCACAAATTGGGGGATTTGACCCACGAAATCTTGCTAGAGAAGGCAAGAAAAAGAGGAAATTTATTGGCAGAAGGGGAAGAGGATGCACATGAATGGGTCTGGGGACCATTTCTGAGGAAGAGGAGCATGTGAAAATCTCAGGTTCTGAAGAGAACTAAGAAAAAAAATTGTTCTAGGTACAAGAATTGTTGGGCAATGTTTTTTAATCAAGTTGATAAATAGGGTTGTAGAGAATTTGAGTGATTGAGTGAGCAATCACAGCAGGATCCCTTGCTTGGTGGATAGAGGACTAAGATGCCAAGTTTATCTGCGAGAAGGAGAGTAACCTTCATCCCTTGTTTTTATCTGAGCAGAAAGAAAAATTCCTCTCATGGCCTCATACTTTGGCTAGGGAGTGGCCAACTAAGAAAACACCAAGAGCAGTTGTGCCTATGGTTGGGTGGAAAATGGTACACCCTTTAGTAGTTACAAATATTTTCATTTTCTAGATAAGTATTTCTTTTCCAAACCTCTACCATGTTAAGTTCAGAAATATTGTAGAATGAGTTTCAAAGCAATGCAAATCCAACTTTCTGTTAAAAGTGGCCTGAGAAATTTAGAGGAAATTGTGAGAATGTTATATAGCTAAATTTCATTTTGATTTACAACCTCACTCTTGAGTGCCTGTGTTTTAAAAGAAATTTATGGGAGTGAATTTTGATGATAATTGAGCTTTACAATCCATCTTGTGTACTAGTGGGGATGATTGAATTGTTAGAACCTCTATAGAACAGCCGAAAAGAAAGAGGTTGATTTCTGCATAAGAATGTTTTTTTATTTTAAGTTTTCTTGTAACTCTTATACCAAAATTTTTTTAAGGATATTAGACCTATATTTGGGCCTTAGGAAAATAGCCCAAATACTAAAAAAAGAGGCAAAGTATTCCAAATTTAGCAACAAGGAAGGAATGAGAAATGAGATTTTAAGTTCTCAATTGGAAATAAAATGAAATTTAGAATTTAATGCATTGTGATTAATTAAGTTTCATTAGAATTTGGCAAGAGAGGAAATTTTATGAATTACACAGTAAAGTTGATGTCCAAAAGGGAAAGATTTGGAAATAGGAATTACTCCCTGGAAATAACAAAGAGATGCACATAGATAGGAGATTAATAATTTCTAGTAAAAACATAGTTTTACCATGGAGGATTTTATTTCCAAGAAATGTTATATTTTGGAAAAGAATTTAAACAAATAATTTTCATAAATTTATATATGTAAATGTGTAATTTTATGTTTTCCGAACAAAGTTGAATGAATAGTAAAGTCTAGTAACTCCTGGTAAATTCCCAAATTTACCATTTAAATGTTCTAATATTTTAATAATAAGGTTGGAAACTATTGTATTACAAACTAGAAATTCCTTCCTAGAATGTGAGACGTGGGAAGCTTGAAATATTTCCCCCTTTCTGTGCAAAACAATAAATTTCTACTAAGTTTCCTAATTTTAAGAATAACGCCTTGCACATGCCACTCTACACACCTGGAAGAATTTTGGTAAACATATTCTTTTTATTTATTAAAGGCCTGGGAAATATACTTTCCTCCTCTCTCTCTCAATGTATAAATATTTATAATTATATTAATATCAATCTGTTTGAGTACAGAGAAACGAGCAAGCATTTGGAGTGCGACGTTCAATGGAGTTTTAAACATTACAATATTAAATATTCATATTAAGACCCTTTCAGAGTCTACCCATTGGAGTAAATGGAAGGAAGTGTTTTAATGAAGAGCGAAGCTATCAGAGTGATGGCATGAGTGTTAAAAATGTTCCACATATATTTTATAATATTAAATTATGCTCCTTCGTGATTGGTTGTCGGACAAATGAGAGGAGCACACACGTTGAGAGTGTGAAGACCTTGGGGTGATGGCCTGAGTTGATACAATATTAAATATTATAATAATTTATAACAAATTCCTTTTCCTTTTTGGAGTTGACCATCAGACAAATGAGAGGAGCACATACATTTAAACTGCGATGGCCCGAGTTGATACAATATTGAATATTATAATAATTTAACACAAATTCTTTTTCCTTTTTAGAGTTGACCATCGGAAAAACAAGAGGAGCACAAGTGATTAGACTCTAAAGAGTTTGAATTACGATAGCTTGAATATTATAAGGTTATAAAATACATAATATTGCACGTGAAGGAGGTCTGAAATACCTGAGATAATATATAAAATTATATATATATATATTAATTCATTTTCTTTCCCTATATGTGTGTGTGTGTGTGTGCGTGTGTGTGTGTGTGTAGCTCAATTGGTTGGGGTGGGGACTTTTCTCCTCCCCACCCAGGTTTGAGTCTCGTCTATGCAACATGTTGTTGTCTATGAGCCAATATTCTCGAAATTATTGACCCTCCTATATTCTTCAGATTTCGAGGGGGATTATTGTGGACATAGCGAGCTTCACGCTATGAACCACAATATATATTAATTTACATGAAGATTTGTGTGTGAATTCATAAGCCAAGGTCTGTGATTTATATGTTAATCAAGGTTAATAAACCTAAGTATATTATAGTTTAATTATTTATATTAGAACATAATATAATTATGTTATAATATAATTAATTAAATTATAAGATAATCCTTACAAGAGTGGTATTTAAATTAATACCAAAACCCTTTCCAGGATGTGGAATTCCCAAGGGAAAGGGAGGGAAATTAAATCCTCATTAATTATCAGACCAGTGTATTAGGATAAGTAAATATATATTTATGAGGGGTAATTAATTAGTGAAGACTAATTATCCCTAATGAGGAATAAACAATTGAATACCGAGGAGTAGTATTTTAAGAAAATATTGATTGAGTAACTTAACCAATTTATAGGAAATGGACAAATGTCAATCTCTGGTCAAGCGAGCCTTTGTACCATCTGGAATCGTGATGGGTCTGCTAAGATGTGCTTATTTAACCATAGACAATATCACAATATTTTCACCCAACCATAGGCACGTAGCCACCCTCGAGCACTGTAACCTTGACAAATAGAATAATTATGGAAGCAACACTAGACCCAACAAATAACCAGCGTACCTTTCTCCAAAGATAGTGCACAAAGCAGAAATTCCAAAACCACGGGCCAAGACCAGTACCCAGTTGTAGTCATTGCAACTGCACTCCTCCTCTAGACTTGCACACCGCCTATCTTGAGTATATGAGTGTGTGTGTGTCTCCAAATGAGCTCAAGCACCCTTTATTTATAGTGCTCATTGTCAATTGTCTAGGCCAACTTCTCTTTCTAGAGGATAATACTTTAATATTAATTCTTTTACTGGGACGACTTGTCTTATAGGGTTATTACACATATGTTTAGGGTTTCTCTAGCTTCCAGAATATTCTAATCCAGTCAGAGGTTACACATGAAGGTTGATACCTCCCACAGCTACCATAATATCAACACACCCTCCTATTTATGGAGGTATTAATAGGTAGCAACATCATAGCCACACAGATTATCCCATGATCATGTAGATCAAGTCACAAGCATCATCATCACTATCAATATCATCTGATAGTATCCTGGCATCAAAAATAGATCATCGTCTACATCATCTCTCGAGGCCATACTCCATTTGATTAATCGGGCATGATGTTGAATAAGTCATGTGTTGAACTCAGCACACTCAACAAAGTGTCTCACATAAGTCACCCACTCAACACAGTGATATAGGGACCATTCTTCTAATTTGGACATGCATCCTAGAAGAATAGTTGTCCAAACAGATGTTGAAAGCCCCACAATGGGCTACAAGGACCATTCTTCTAATTCGTACATACGTCCTAGAAGAATGTCAGTCCCCCTAGATGTTGAAAGCCACACCATGGGATAGAGAGACCATTCCTATAGGAATGTCAATCTCGGACTATTTTCTAATCGGGGCACCATATGTTCCATAGAGATCAATCTCTACCCATATGTGCCTTAGAAAATATCGGTCCCGTATCAACCACCCTAATCAGGACACAATGTCCTTAGGGAGTGGACTTTCATCATGATTGGGCCATCAACTATGCCTCAGAATAATACTGGTCCGGGACCATTTTCCTAATCGAGCCACAATCTGTGCCTTAGGAAATACCAGTCCATGATACGTTAGCAATCTGTCAACCTAGACCATTCTCCATAGGAAGAATGTCTTTCTAGCAGCAATATGTTATGCCTGGACCATTCTCTGCCTAGAGAATGTATGTCCACCAACACACTAACTATCCATGATGCCATATATCAGCACTCCCTCCCAACCGAGGAAGTTATCTTCTCCCTTTCAACCAAGGGAGCAATCTCCACGAGTCTCATCTTGTCCCTCAAGTATGCAAACTTTATCTTGGACAGAGGCTTTGTCAAAATATCAGTTGTCTGCTCATCAATGGAGATGTACTGGAGAATCACTTCTTCCTTCTGGACTTTATCAAGGATAAAATAATACTTGATCTCAATGTGCTTCGACCTGTCATAAAAAATAGGGTTCTCTGAAAGCTTCACACAGCTTTGATTATCTCAATATATCAGAGTTGAATCCAACACCTGATCAAATAGTCCAGAAACTAGCTTACGGGGCCATACTACTTTCATACAAGCATCACAAGCTGCAATATATTCTACTTCTGCAGTGCTGAGTGCAACATACTTTTGTTTTGTACTAGCCCATGATATCATAGTAGAGCCCAAACTGAAGCATATACCGGAAGTACTCTTTATGTCATCTGCACTCCCTACCCAATCTAAATCGGTAAATCCATGCAGTTGTACGTCACTGTTTGAGACATATCTCAAACCATAATTTAGCGTCCCATGCAGATATCTCAAAATGTTCTTTACAACTAACCAATACTCATGTCTAGGTTCCACCTGGAACTGGATCAACGTGTTCACAACAATTCAAATGTTTGGTTGGGTATTAACCAAATACATTAATGAGCTAATCAAATATCGGTACAGGGATGAATCTAATGGATCAGAATCAGAGTCTCTCAACTTCCTCAGATCTGTCACCATGGGAGTTGTCATGGATTTGCAATCCATCATCCCAAACTTTTGAGGGATCTTTACAACATACTTCCATTGCTCTAGGAAGATTTCACCATTCTTCTTCCATACTTCTAGTCCCAAATAATAATGCATGAGACCAAGATCCTTCATATCAAATTTAGAGACTAGCTCCCTCTTACACTGAATAATGAGAGGCTCTGCACCTGTCAGAATCAAATCATCAACTTATAGTAGTAGGATCACAGGTGCATCATTCACAACCTTGTAATAAAGGTTTGGATCAACATATCTTTTGGAAAATCCAAGTATCATCAAGTAACTGTCAATTCGTGCATACCAAGCTCTTGGAGCTTGCTTGAGTCCATACAAGGCCTTCTTTAATCTGCATACATGGGTTTCTCTCGGGTGTACCTCAAAACCTTAGGTTTCTCTATGTATACTTCTTCCTCAATTAATCCATTGAGAAAAATAGTATTTACATCCATCTAATGTAAACTCCAACCCATGGATGTTGCAAGGGATATGATGTCTCTAATAGAGGTATATCTGGAAACTGGAGAAAATGCCTCATCATAGTCTTCTCCCTCCTGCTAGGAGAACCCTCTATCCATGAATCTTGTCTTTTATTTATCGATACTCCCATTTGCTGCATGCTTTATCTTGTAAACCCATTTTGAAGTCACTACAGACTTTCCTTCAGGTCTAGGCACAATTTCCCATACATCATTTTTCATGATGGATTGATATTCTTCCATCATAACTTCCTTCCATTCTTTCTTCTTGACTGCTCCTTCAAAGGTGCAAGGTTTTGTATTGACAAGACTTGTCATGAGTGTCGCATAACTAGAGAACCTTTTGGGCCTCTTGCTTTCCTTGAAGGTTCCACTGGGAGATTTATGTCTTCCTGCTTCCTGTAAGGTAGATTCTAGCCATGCTGGTCATTTTTTGTTCTTGGGTACAACAACTAGTTCTACAGGTTCAAGTGGTTGGTCTAGTTCTTCATTGTGATGTTCTTTTGAACATGTACTTTCTTCCTTGGGGACTTCATATTCTTCTTAATCATTGGAGTCTATGGGATCTTCTATAGATTTCTTGAAGGAAATCTCTTTATCAAAAGTTACATCCTTGTTGGTTTCAATCTTTTGTTGACCTAGGACATAGATTATGTAATCTTTTGATGTGTCACTATATCCTACGAATATGTCCTTCTTTCCTGAAGGTTCCAACTTCTTCCTTTTTTCCTTGGGAACATGGATATAGACAAGACACCCAAAGATCCTTAATTGTTCCACACTTGGCTTCTTTCTGGAGAAGGCTTCTTCTTGAGTAATGTTCTTCAATATACGATGAGGACTTCTATTCTTAATATATACAGTTTTCATAGTTGCTTCCCCCCATAGAAACATGGATAGATTATGCTCATTCATCTTTGCCTTAACATATTCTTCAATGGATCGATTATTTATTTCTTCCATACCATTTTGTTGAGGATTATGTGGAACAATTATCTCCCTCTTAATGTCAACTGCTTTACAAAAGGCAACGAGCTCCTTGGAGGTGTATTATCCTCCATTATCAGATCTTATTATTTGTTAAGTTTTCCACTTTGGCTTTGCATTCTTGGAACTTGCCAAATACTTCATCTTTAGTATTTATTAGGTACATCCAAGTATTTATTGAGAAGTCATCTATGAACGTCAAATAGTAAAGAGAGCCTCCTAGAGACTTCACTGGCATAAGCCACATACATCTGAGTGTATCATATCCAATATCTCCTTGGATCTATTCTCACTACTTGGGAATGCATTCTTAATATTCTTCCCAAGTGCACATCCTCTGCAAATACCTTCATGTAATGATTGTATCTTTGGTATGCCTACAACCATCTTCTTTAGAGATGGAAATGCTTGATAATGAAGATGAACATACCTTCTATGCCATAACTCACTAGGATTGAGTTCATCATGTACAAGAGCTTGAGTATTCTGACCTAGGAGTTTATACAGTCTTCCTTCACAAATCCCAATAACTCTAGCATCTTCTATTTTTTAATCGTTATACCATACAATAACTTTTCCATTGACAAAGGATATTCTATCTCCTTTGTCTTCCAAGCAAGAAATAGATAATAATTTTTTTTTCAAACCAGGAACATATAAAACATTGCTAAGATGAACATTGTTACCTGATTCCATTTTGATAGAAGCTTTCTCAATTATCTTGATTGCATAAGAGTTATTGTCTCCAAGTTCCACTTGATGAGAGGTTTCCTTTTTCTTCATGATTGAGAGATTTTCACGATCACCGGTCATATTTTTTGAAGATCCATTGTCGATCAACCACTTGTCGCTTTGAAAGGATCCTGTAAGAGCAGAGTAGTAGAAGATATGTTTTTCTTCATGCTTGGATTTATTTGAAGGTTCTTCATCATTGGCAGCTGACGTATGGTGTCTTTCCTTTCTCTTCTTTGTTAGTTTAGGACAATCCCTTTTGTAGTGGCCATATTCATGACAACCAAAACATTGTACTTTTGACATATCTCTCTTATGATTGAATTTTTTTCTTGAACCAAATCTTTTCTTACCTTCATGTCTCTTGAAATTTGTTGCATAGGCTTGAGCATCCTCTTACTTTTGAGTTTATCCATGTCTCTTCTTGTGCACAACAGGTCCAAAGTTCTTCCAGCGTTGGAAACTCCTTTCTTGTATTCATGGTTGCAACAAATGCATCCCATGATCTAGAAAGACCATTAAGTGCTATATTCACAATTTCTTTTTCTGGAATAGCTTCTTCAATAGATTGTAGTTGATCTCTCAACTGACAAATCCTCACAAAGTATGAGGATACAGTGTCATCCTTAGTCATCTTTGTGTCACAAATCTCATTCTTTAGGCTCATCACTTGTCCAATATTTCTAACTGCAAAAAGGTTAGTTAGGGCATCATACATCTTCTTGGATGAGTCAAGATTGGATATGTAGGGTATCAAGTGATATTTGACAGAGTCCACAATGATACCCATAGTGTTGATTTCATTGTCCTTGAAATTCTCCATTGTTGCAAAGTTCTAAGGTTCATTTTATTTTCCTGCTTCAAACTGTGGTTACACGATCTTTCCCTTCACGATATCTAGAACCTTGTTCTTGGCAAGGATGAGGTCAATCCTTGTCTTTCGTTCCCTGAAGTTTGAAGCTCCTTCTAGCTTGTTTTTTGTCTTCATGGAGTAAATCATTAATGTCTTTGACTTTGAATTTGACCCAAAAATTCAACCTTGACATTTTTGCTAGCTGAAGGTACCAAGAGGTGCGCTAGGCTAAGGTGCACTAGAATGTCTAGGAATTATTCCAAACATCTCACTTGAAGTGCCCAGAGAGTTAGGTTAGGGTTTGTTGTAGATGGAATATTAGAAACCCTAGTTGCAATTACAATTGGTGCCACAGCGAGCTTAACAAAGAACTGCCACTTTACCTTCCAGCGGTTAGACTGTCCTGAAGATGGTGTGGGCCCATAACCTATTAAGATGCGCTCGTTTAACCATAGACAAAATCACAATATTGTCACCCAACCATAGGCACACAACCACCCTCGAGCACCGTAACCTTGAAAGATAGAATAATTTTGGAAGCAACACTAGACCCAACAGATAATGAGCATACCTTTCTCCAAAGATATCGCAGCAAGCAGAAAGTCCCAAACCACAGACCAAGACCAGTACCCAGCTGCAGTCGTTGCAGCTGCACTCCTCCTCTAGACTTGCACACCACTTATCTTGAGTCTATGAGTGTGTGTGTCTCAAAATGAGCTCAAGCGCCCTCTATTTATAGTGCTCCTTGTCAACTATATAGGCCGACTTCTCTTTCTAGAGGCTAATACTTTAATATTAATTCTTTTACTGGGATGACTTGTCTTCTAGGGTTCTTACATATCTTTTTAGGGTTTCTCTAGCTTCTAGAATATTTTAATCTAGTCAAAGGTTACACATGAAGGTTGATACCTCCCACAACCACCATAATATCAATAGGGTCCACATGTTGAATGGATATTGAACCACATGTCACACCAGGAGACAGGTACACAGTGGAAACAGTGACCAATGTGGCAAGCGAGACTCAATCTCAGTCATAGAACTTCGAAGGTCCCACATAAGCTACGTATAGTTGGAGCAAGAGAAGGGTCATTAACCATCGTGCAAGTTGGTGACTCCAAAGTAATCTAATCCGTTGATGTTCCAACCCCGAGGGTTGTTGGATATATAGGTTAGATATGTAAGAGTGTGTGTTGTTGGAGAGAGTCTGTCGGAGTGGTTTTGGTACGGGAAATTTGCTAAACCCGATGGGAGGACTCCGATGAAGAAGTGAATCTATGAACCAATGAATAGGGTAGTTATATGGGTCAGGTGGTGAATGCCACGTCAGTGCCATGTCAGATGGCATCAGTGACAGGGAACCATATGGTTTCCACGTGGCACTAAAGATGAACTCAATAATTGAAAGTCCAGAAACTTTGGGAGACTGTAACTTTTGATTCAGAGCTCATTTCTAAGCATGGTTACTGTCATTGGCAAGCTCTTGATGAGAAAAGAATGATGTTAGTTTCTAGAAGAGGCTTTGATAGGATTGAGGAAAATCAAAAATTTAATACCCCATCCCTTAGAAAGGTACTTAGGGGGTTGGGTGTCTTACATGTGTTAAGTTGTAATATTGCATTGCATTTTCTCTCTTGCGATTTTGAGCCTATTACTTGTTGTCTTATAGATTTTTGCTTATGTATTATTTTTAGTTGTCAACCTTTGCATCTATTTCCTTTGTGACTTGACACCTTGTATGTTTGGACGAAAAAATCCCTTGAGTGTCCATATCCTGCACTCGTTCCTTACATTGAGCATAGGACTTATGTTCCTTGCGCTTGGAACTAGTTTGCTTGCCAGCGACACTTGTTTTCTCCATTGTATTCTATCATTATTTTATTCTTTTTCAGGATTTTATAATATGAAAAAGACAAAAGAATCAAATATAAAAAAAGAGTGGTGGGAAAGAGTCGAGTTCTCTGTAATGTTTGGCAACAATTATGAGTAATGTCTCCCTTGAACAAAGAACTTGTTTTGAGTCTCTATCTCAAAAAATTGGGTTTTGGTATGACTGATCTAGGTGGATATCGGGGCCACCCACCTATTCCAACTGGATCAAAACAGTTAGTTGGCAGCTTACTATTTTTAGCAGTTTTTCGGTTCCTAATCTTCCGGGACCATTTTGAGGGACTAAACAACACTTTTTCACGATCGGGCACTTCAATCATAGCCAAAGGCTTTGATTGATCCCCCAAAATGAAGTTCCTCATCTATACATTTCCAATGAGCTATCGTACACCCAAAACAGAGATTATATGCCAAAGTTATGCCCCCAGGAAGTTAATACACCAAACTACCCAAAATGGGGTCCACAAAACCGTTGGATTTTCATCTTCTAGGGTTAGGGTTTTGGATTTTATTTATGTTAAAAATGCCTTTGGAGCCTCATTGTAACAATAATATTCTTTCGAATGCGAGTAGTCGTCACATCTCTTCTCATAAATAAGATGCCACCATTCTAGCGAGTCTTTCATTCTATATTTCTACAGTTTTGTACATTTCGCTCATTAATAGAAATTGTGTATTATTGTATCTCTGTGTTTACGGTTATATATATGATATATCTTTATTATATTATTGGATATATTATATATCTCTATACATTTATTTATTATATCTCCGCTCTCATTTCATGCCAAAATATTTTGGATCATTAGTATCAGAGCAGAGTACCCTTGATCATTTTTTTAGTGCATATCCCAGACGAGGTCTGAGTATAGAAAGTTGGGTCTCGAGCTTGTCTCTATTGAAGAGAATCCCTCTCGCACACCTAAGAAACCCTCCATGGTGGAAGAAAAGAAAAATGACAAAGTAGAAGATTATATTAATCTGTTGCTTGAGCAAGCTCTCACGCGACAAAGGGACGAAATGATGGAGAATTTTTCCCACATCCTTCAATGCCTACCGATAATAATAGGTGCGTCTTCATCAAGTGGACACGTTGGAGGCACCTCACCTTTCAAGGTACACGTTAATTTTGATATTCTTGTATTTGAAGGACAAATAGATGCGGATGCCCTAGAAAAATGGTTAAATCTACTAGAAGGTTATTTCTCTGTTCACAATTTCTCCGACGGGGAAAAGATCACCTTCGCACTCCTTAAGGCTCTCCCCCATGTCAAACATTGGTGGGTAACTTACTGGGAGAAAATTTCCACAGAGGATTCTGGAATATATGGGGCCAAGCCCACTTGGGATTTTTTTGTGGATGCGGTCAAGGAATAATATTACCCGGTTGGTAACTATGATGACCAATACATGAGATGGACCACGTTGTGTCAAGAGAGGGGCCAAGCAGTGTCAGAGTTCACCAATACCTTCCATACCTTGCACACCAAGTTGGGTATCAAATATTATGAGTGACATTTGGTTTTGAAATATCATGGGGCTCTACACAGGTACATCCAAACCGAAATGGAGTTTCTGGACATCTCATCGTTGGGAGCTACTTATCGATATGTTGTCAAAATCAAGAAAAAATTTAAGCACCAGAACAAACGGGAGTTCAAGTCTGCAAATCCGCAACCACCAAAGTATGATAAAGACGACCCTAACAAACAACCTCCTGAAAACCAATCCAAGCCACATGAAAAAAAGGGTAAGGGAAAGACGAAGAATGATACTGGAAAGTGGTGTGACTTCCACAAAATCCCCTGGCACAACACTAATGAATGTCGCTCAAAATAGTCATTGGTCACGGAGATCAAAGAAAAAGAGTCGAACCCAGATTTAGAATCTGATTCAGAAAATACTGGCAGAAGACAGATCATCGACACAGACCCCACTGCTATTGTCACGACCACAACAATTCAACCATAAGAACCAGTAGATCCTGAAGAGGGGGAGCGCCTCTTCCATTCACAGATGTGGGTGAACGGGACCCCGTTGCATTTCATTGTTGATAGCAGAAGCCAAAAGAACCTCATCTTAGTAGAGGTCATCAAATAGTTGGGATTGTTGACAACACCACACCCGCAACCATACAACATCGGGTGGCTTCGCCAGGGATGAGATCTTTGTGTTAGCTAGCAGTGTCGATTGTCATACGACATCCATCCCTTCAAGGATGAGGTATTATGTGATGTTTCTCTGCTAGATGTTTGTGATGTTCTTTTGGGCCAACCATATATGTGGAAATGTCATGTTGTTTATGAGTCTCGACCCTGTAGTGTCATTGTTACTCTGGGGGGTCAACTCTACATGGTACCAGAGGTAGTCCCGACTATTGTTCCACCAAAACAGTGCCACAAGGTAATCTCTCATACTGAAAAATTCAACCTCTTCACAATCTATTCAAAAGGTGAACAAAAGGACATTGAAACCATTGCAGCCATGGCCCAAGACCTTTCTATCCAACAAAAGCAGATTGAGGAAGAGAAAGAAGATATTTTTTCTTCACCTACAATGGTGCCTACACACTGCTCAGTCAAGCCAAGATACATCAGGTTGGTTGAATAGATTTAACCCCACCAGCAATAGCTTCGTGACAGTCTTCAACAAACTAAGTAGTGCAACTTCTCCAACAAGGCAAGCAACTCACAAAAGTTCAAATTCAATAAACGTTTTCCCCTCTCCCCTGGGAACTCAACGCAATGGAGACCATTGCTTCCTAAGGAGGGGGGATTTATCCAGGTGGATATCGGTGGCCACCTACCTATTCCAACTCGCTCAAAACAGTTTGTTGGCAACTTACTATTTTTAGCACTTTTTCGGTTCTTAAACTTTCAGGACCATTTTGAGGGCCTAAACAACACTTTTTGTGATTGGTCACCTCAATGATAGGAAAAGGCTTTGATTGAGCCCCCAAAATGAAACTCCTTTTTGATATCTTTCCAACGAGCTATCATACGGCACAAACAGAGATCGTATGCCAAAGTTACGCCCCCCCGGAAGTTGATACACCAAACTACCCAAAATAGGGTCCACAAAATTGTTGGCTTTTCATCTTCCGGGGTTAAGGTTTTGGATTTTATTTATGTTAAAAATGCCTTTAGAGCCTCATTATAACAATCATCTTCTTGCGAATGTGAGTGGTCGTCACATCTCTTCTTAGAGATAAGTTGCCACCATTCTAGTGAGTCTTTCACTCTGTATTTCTAAAGTTTTGTACATTTCGCTCATTAATAGAAATTGTGTATTATTGTATCTCTATGTTTATGGTTATATCCATTATATATCTATGTTATATTATTGGATATCTGATATATCTCTGTACATTTCTTTATTATATCTTTGCTCTCGTTTCGTTCCAAAAATAATCAGGATCAATTACTTTAGGAAACCGAAACTTGTTCATTGAGTCTTTACTCCTTCGACTGGTTACTCTTCCAGTCACTATAGAGAGTCTATCAATGCCTCTTATGTTGTGGAATTATGTCATTATTCATTCTTTAGTCAATGCTACCCAAGTCACTTATGTTTCATACTTATATTCGAGGGAATTTTTATCATGCATCAGCCATTCCTCAGATTTCCTGATTGTTCATCTTGGCCTTCCCATTGTCAAGTCCTTCTCAGAATCACCAAGAATATTTTTCTTATACCTATGCTAGTATGGAAGGTCCCCATTGACTTTGTGTTGGCGGGTCAACTCTTATCGACTACGACACATTGCTCTAAGAGTTTGACCTAGAGTAGAACCCTAGGCCTATTTTCATCATTGATAGGTTACCTTACACTTAGCAGATGGCATTTCATCAATGGATGTTGAATAAGTGGTTTCCCATGTGTTTGCAGTCAAGACCTCTATTCACACTTTGGGATTCATGCAGTACCTTGGGTTCCATTTTCCTTATTGTTGGAATTCCTTACCTCTGTCGGTGATTTTCATTATTGTTCATTACTCAAAGGGTCTCTTCCATGCACTATTCCATCCGGTGCATGTGAGAGATGTACTTGGTGGTGTGTTCATATAATATTTCTTCTGAGTCCTTCAAAATATATTGGCCTTATATTGTTCCTCGTGTTGGATGATGGGGGATGACTTAATGTCCTCTTTCTAGTAGATCTCTTCCCATTGATTATGACTCATTTGTTCTGGGATCATGATCTAGAGTCTTTATAGTACCTTGGGGCTTGCAGTCATCAGTGGCAAGTTCCCTCGCTATTGGCAGTGGGAATACATCAATGTCCCTTGATCGATAGATTCGACAAGTGTTCAACAAAATCTCATTCATTCACACTTGTTAGAATGTACTAGGTACCTTGACACCCATTATCATTATCGGTGGGTTGTATTGCATTTGTTAATAGTATACATTAATGACCAGTAATCAAACAATGTCTCATCATGTTTGAATTTAACTCATTTATTCACATGGTGTAGTCTCATACCTTCAACAATTTGTTTTGAAGACATCGGGTTTGTAGTAGCATCACCTCTTTTATGTTGTTGCTTGAGTTGTATTAGATAGTACCACTCCCTTTCATGACATTGGTACTTGTGGGGGAACAATTTGTTCATCTCATTGATTCCAATTATCCTCCTATGATTTTGAGACATAGATCCATTGTGTATATGTTTGTGGCTATGATCTATTTTTACATGGATCCACTATGTACTCATTTTTCATTGCCATGATCATTGCTTATATATACTTCATGGATCCACAATGTACTTGATTCGGCGAACATGATTTCATCACTCCCGAGCATGGGTATGTCCTCCTTGGGAAGAGAGTTATCTCATACTTGGTTCTTTCTGCACATACTTTTTTGGCCTGCTATTCAGTGAACTTTTCCTCGGCCCACTTCACAGTTTCCTGATGGATTTTATAATTTATTTTAGCTATTTGACCTCACACATTAAGGGGCATCTATTATAGCATATTTTTCCACATCATATGCATAGATGCACTTGTTGGCCATAATCCCAAATCCATCTTTGCAAACCTAAATTCCTCCTCAATATTTTAAAAAAACACTCTTTGGCTAGTCATACGCTACTCTTGATCTGACATAGAGCATATGCGACTTTTTATACACATGTTTCCCTTCAACAACTCACATATGCACTCCATTTGGACCAAAAAAAATTAAATATGTGCATAATGCACCTTTTTGGGAAAAGTTCACGGGTTTCTTAGGTTAATGACCTTCTATTGCATGTGCCTAATGACTCCAACCTACTTTATGTGGTATAAATAAGGATATTGGGTGGAGGAGAAAGGAAAGCACCCTTATGCTAGCCAAATTCTTCCTAAGTCTTGAAGCCATTTGTCCTGATTTTTTAATATCATCCCTCTCATTCCTAGAAACCCTTGTTTCCAAAACCTTGCCCTCTTTATCCCTTTAAGAGGAAGAGACTCACTCTATTTCCATCACCTGTTTGGAGCAAGAAGTTGGGAGGTGAAGTTGTCCTCACTGGTCCGAGCAGAGGAATCTAGACAATAGTTTCCAATCAGTGTCGTAGCTTGGATCAGGTAACATATTTCCATGTTATTTGTTGTTGAAATTAATGAGAACTCTCTTCTTTCCCATCCCAATTATGTGTTGTTTATATGTTTTGTTATAAATAAATGCAGATGATTGGTAAATGTTTAAATAATTGATTCTAGATTATTGTAGGTACTTAGAAGTTAGTTACTACTTTGATTGCAGTTTTGCCTCTCTTTATGTGCAAGACAATAAGAAGAATACTGGAGCAAGAGATTTGAGCAAGGGTATATGAGAAGAGTCTACTCCAAACTCCAGTGTCTAGGCGAGCGGTTCTCAATCGCCAGTAGTTAGTTAGTTACACATTTTAACTACTTTCTAAGTTTGATTCAGTTCTTTGGGTTTTTGCTTCATGTGACCTTTAACCCAAGTCATAGGGGAGAAATCCCTTAAACAAACTAGTGGGTCATTTCAGGTGGCATGGTTTTTTTTTTTAACGATGATGAGTCAATGCACATTATGGGGTAATAGCCAATGATGGTTATTCTCATTGTTGGTTGACAATTGCGTTATGAATGGTTGTCCTCATTATCGATTGACAACCAAGTTTACCTCATATTAATCAATAAAAAATATTTACATATTAAAAAAGATAATGTACATAATATTTGGAGATTATACTATAAATAATTGGTAAAGTTTTTTTCTCTTAAATGGAATAGGTGTAAGGTTCAAATCTCTCTCTCTCTTCCTATTAAATTGGATATTTCTACTATATAATGCTCTAAAAAATAACAAAACTTTTAATTTTATTACTCATCACATGTTTTCCCTATATAATCATTGGTCCCTAATCCTTGATCATAAAGATATATGCTTCAATTATGCATGTTGTGATAAATGTACTCATTATGAAGTTAATCTTTAAGGCAATTAGGTATTTGTACAAGGATTTGTCAAGGCATTTGAGAACAAGCATCCTAAGGAAGCTAGAGAGTCAATAATACAAATGAAAAATCTATAAAGGGTAAGAATGAAATGCTCAATGTTGTAGAACAAGCACATATTCTATTGTAGCATGTTGTTCAGTCACCTAATATTGAATTAAGCATTGTCACCTAAATAGCAACACATAGGAGCAGGTGTTTAAAAACCTTTTCATTAACAACATTAGGAAGTAAGGGATAACTCTCCAATATCTTAATGAAAAAATAGATACAATGATCAAATATCTTAAAGAAGTTTTGTACACTCACAAAGCCAATGCAAGACACCAAAATGACCCCAATTTAGAGAACCCATATAAATTATATCATATTATGTTGTGAAACAAACTCAAACAATGTGATCAGATATATCTAAGAAGGAACAACAACACATAATAGACAATATATTAGAGAAGTGTCAACAATAGTTGTCTCCCAAACCATTATAATTTCTAAGTATCAAGAAATCCAAATTTAAATATGGGTACAACTTCTTATTAAAAATTTGAGTGGCATTATAGAAGTCTCCTTCACACCCTCATGCAAGATTATTGAATCATTAATGAAAGACTAAAGAAGCTTATGAGCAACAACTAAGTATTGAATAACATACATCATATTATGAGGATGGATGTTGCTAGTACTAATAAACATCCAAAGGGCCATTGCTTATGAGAATCTACTTAGAAAGTTAGGGAAATTAATCCAAAGCATAAGATTTTTTTTTTAATAAGCACATATTTTCTTCTCTAGCATACTAGTAAGCATCCATTAAATGGGCTATGAATGTTCTCTAGAATTCCCTACAGCTTAGATTGTAAGATTACCTTATGTTATTATCCATCAACATGTCATTTCAAACATTATAACATGGAATACCTTTTTAGTTAAATAAAAAAAATTAAAATATTAACAAAATATGAGCTATCAAATCCTTTACCAACAATATATATGGAAGTTAAGAGTGTATGCTCTCACCAAACCTAAGTAAGAGGATTTAAAAGAGAATCATGTATCACATGTGAACATTATTGTTTTCAATGGTGAAATCAAAATTTCAAGTTTAACATTCAATTCTTATTCCACACACCACGAATAAGAATTGTACACACATCAATGGTAAAGACAATTGTACAGACAACGAACCGAACAAACCAATCTCATTATTCCAATGTTCTTAATATCAATGAATGTTTATGTTTCTATGTCTATTCAAAACGCAGAGCATATCATGCAACACTACTTGCCCATGCAACACTAGTGTACAACATTATGATGAATGATGGGGTCAATTTTAAATTTCATGTTTCGTACAACATCATATCCATTTGGTACCCATGAATAAGGTTAAAAAGTCAATAATAATGTTAGGAATTTAAAGTTCATGTTTCCTTCACCATCATATCTATTTGATATCTATAAATAAATTAAAAATTT
>ML799614.1:96245-110340 GCA_009831015.1 Picea engelmannii
ATATATATATATATATATATAACACGCTTAACAGAAGGGAAAAAAACAAAATTGTGACAAAGTTTATTAAGGAGAGAATGTGATTTTTGTTGATGGTTATTATTTGATAATAAAAGTTTTGTGAATGCCCTCCACGGTAAACCACATATCAAAAATGAGTGATAAATTATATATTTAAATAAATTAAAAAAACAAAAAAACACATAAGAAACACTAAGGAAGGAACAAAATTGTGACAAAGTTTATTAGAGAGAATGTAATCTTTGTTGGTGGTTATTATTTGATAATAAAGGCTTTGTGATTGCTTTCCATGGTAGAGAATCTTGTCTTTGTTCAATAGAGCTTTTTATCCAGGGTTTGCCTTGGGTTTCTTGAGAAATGTACTATGTATGTTGGTGGTTATTATTTGAAAATAAAAGCTTTGTGAGTGCCTGAGTGCCTTCCATGACAGAGAATCTTGTCTTTGTGCAATAGAGCTTTTGTATCAAGGGTTTGCCTTAGGTTTTTTTTTAAGGAATGTACTTTGTATTCATAGTGCATCCAATAGTTATTATTTGATAATAAATGCTTTGTGAGTGCCTTTAAGGGTAGAGAATCGAGCTTTTGTATCTAAGGGTTTGCCTTGGGTTTCTTAGAAATGTACTCCATATGCATGGTGTATCCAATATCCAAAGTGTATCCACATGACCCCACGTTGTTAAGGAAAGCTATATATAAATAGCAAACAACTTAGAAATGTACTCTGTATGCATAGTGTATCCAATATCAATAGTGTATCCACCTGACCCCACGTTGTTAAGGAAAGGTATATATAAATAGCAAACAACTTCATGATGATGTTGATCCATGCCATAAGACCACACACTAACCCATGCCATAACTCAATTATAATACTTTTCTAGGTGGTGCTTTGCATTGATTTACATAATTTCTTTGTGCAGGGCATCAAGTTTCATTTTAAATAGAAGACAATGATGACATGTTTGGCATAAACTTTATAACGGTTGGAAAGAAGTTGGAAGGTGTGTGGAAAATGGGCATGGTTGGGAAGAAGATGTGTGGAAAATAGGTATAGAGAATAATCACTACAAATTTATACAAATATTTTTTCGGTTGGAAAGAAGTTGGAAGGTGTGTGGAAAATGGGCATGGTTGGGAAGAAGATGTGTGGAAAATAGGTATAGAGAATAATCACTACAAATTTATACAAATATTTTTTAGTTGAGTAATTTTTTTTATATAAGAGTGGAAAAATTAAATTAAATATGTAAATATATGTTGTATATGGGTTTTAAGTTTCATTTTTGTTATTGATATCAATATTTGTGTAATAAATATTTTTTTTACAATGTTCTTCTATTACAATGTAACATATGTGTTTTCTAATATGAAAGTATTATAATGAAATGTAGCTAGTATACAATATTTAATGAATAGAATTTTGGCTATGAAGTTATGGGCGGGGTATCTATTTCACTGAAGTCACCTAAGACTTACACATAGCTTCAACCACATGGAACGAAGTTATGGGTAGGGTATCTATTTCACTAAAGTCACCTAAGACTTACACATAGCTTCAACCACATGGAACGACTTACTTGTATAGGTGAGAGGTCCCATAGGGGTCAAAACATGTCTATGGAGGATTAAATTGGCGGGGGTGTCACCACCCTTGCGTGCATATCCAACCAAGACCTTGTTGACTGTTTTTCGATACTTGGTAATTGGGTTGATTATAATTTAGATCTCATTTCACGACGGTGTTGGTATTCTTGCATTTAGGTGACTACTAGCTACCATAGGTCATTGCACATTAGTGAGACCTGCTAGATAATGTCATTTAATCATACCTAGTAATGGAACTAGATATTGGTGTATATGCACCTAATAGTGCCAAGCAATGCATATAGAGGGTGTTGTACCTTCACCTAATGATGCCAAGGGATGCAATAAATATACCCTTCTCTAATCTAGAAGTATTAAAGTGAAATGTAGTTGGCATACAACATTCAATAAAAAATCCTTCGACTAAGAAGTTATGTATGGGGCTATGTATTATATTAAAGTCACCCAAGACTTACACATGGCTTCAATTGCATGGAACGACCCACTTGCATAGGTGAGGCATCCCACAAGGGGAAAAACATGAGGATTGAATTGGTGGGAGGAGTCACCACCCTTGCTTACTTATCAAGACCTTGTTTACCAATTTTGTGATGGTTTTTTTAAATAATAACAATTATATTTGTATTAGAAAAACTATGACCAACCTATGCAACAATGTAATACAAAAGGAGGCCAAACAAGGGAGAATTTATCCCTTCCTAAGATTTCTATGCACCCGTAATTTCATTCATGGCCTAAATTACACAAGTAAATATAGAAAAATTGTGAACACAAGAAAACGTAGAAATAATACTTGACTAAAGTAGATTTCTTTGCCTATTTCTTGTCATCACAAGTTGTAGCAATGGAGTGTTATTCTTCTTCTTAACTAATATTGTCAATTCCATCTTTGAGTCTTTGATAGGTGTCATTGTATCGTGTGGTTCTAAGTTTCCCTATTATGGTGGTTCGTCTACTTCTTTTCTACCTCTAATTCCTTCATTTGATCAATCGAACTCACACAAGGCTAAGATGAGATGTCTTCCTAATCAAGAGGGGGCTCTAGCTCCCTTACTAATGAAAGGGAAGTCCTTGCTACCAGAAGGGAGAGAGAGGGTTTGCGCAAAGGACTTACTACTTCAAAATATTACTCATTCAAGGTTGGCACTAGTTGAATAGGCTACTTAACTCCCTTTGAAGGCACATCTTGCAAGGATGGAGCTATCTACTATGGATCTTGACTAATCGAAGAAGATATCAATGGATGTTGTTCCTTTGCACCATCCCACCAAGTAGAATTTCACTAGGACTTTCAAGATTGGACATTCTTATGAAGAATAGGACAATAAGTTGCACCATGCTTATTTCATAGCATGTCCTGCTTTTGAAGAAAACTTTCTCATGGTCCAACTTTTTAGTCCATGTGTAATTTGGAAACCAAATTGATTTATGCTTGAAACCTTTTTTTAAAATCCATATCAACATAAATATGCACATATGTGGTGATGTGGCAATGTTTTGTCTCCTCACTTCTAAAGTGGAATCTACCAAGAGCATTTCACATATCACTGAATGAATCATAACCTCATAACTAAAGAGGAAGATTTGGGAGCCTACCCAAACAAGAGTAGTGGAAAGAAAATTTATCAAGGGTCAAACAATAGAGACCAATCCTTTGTTCAAAGTCCAAAGTTTCCCCAAAACCAAGGACCCAAATGAAATATCTGGTCTTGGTCTTTTGCTAGGTCAAACTCTACAATGAATAAGCCTCTAGCACATGGATAGATAAAGGCTTCCTCTTTGAGTTCCTATTTCCACACACATGAAATCCATTTATGTAAATTAGTGAATCTTGGCGAGAGGTTATTTAATCTGCAAATAAGACCATTAATTCTATAAAAGGATTCTTGAACTGCAACATGTTTCACAACAAGGATGGTTAAAACTTCTTTAACCACATGGAGTCTAGAGGGTTGAGAAATATCTGGAAAACCATTTTTGACCATATCTTTAAAGGAAACATTAGCCAAACATGAGGAAAATGTTGCACCAGATGAAGAGAAAGAAGAACAAGTTGAAGGATGGGTTGCACTAGGCTAAATATTAACCCCAACATTAGAACTAATCAACTGAGTGAATGGACTCACCATCACCAGAGAAAGAGTCGTTGCCACTAATATTAGAGAGACTGAGTGAGGATTCATCTTAGCCTAAGAAGAAATTGAAGCAAGAGGACAATATGAACATGGGATAATCGATGTTACAACCATTGAGGCCAAGAGAGGCTCCAGTGGCAAGCTCAAGGACGAACCCTATCTGTTGTGTAACTGCATACATCGGTCCTCAATCTCTAAAAAATTAGAGCAACCATTTTTATAATAGTTAATAATTGAGCCAATTATAATTTAGATCTTAGTTTAAGAGGGCATCAATATCCCTACATCTAGGTGCCTACTAGCTAATATATGTCATTTTACACTAATGATACCTAGTACTAGATAATGCCATGTAGTCACATCTAGCAGTGCAACTAGACAATGTTGTACTTTCACCTAGTTGTGCCAGGAAAAAATTGAATACACCTAGCGATGAATAATGGGTGCTAGATACTTTGGGAATATTTTCCATGAGGTAGACTTGTAAGCATTACTCGCTTCACCTTTGGGTGACCGACGAGTAGTCATGATGACAACATATGCCACTTAGGATGATCTCTGATAGGAAAGTGTTGTGGGATGAATGTCATAAATCGGTTTACTACAAGTTGATTGTTTTAAAATTGGTTGTGGGCATCATCTGCTCGAAAGGACCCAAAAGGATTTTTAAATACCTATGTAATTTTTCAAGCATGATTGAGATTTGGGTTACATTATTGACCTCCCAAGCCAATACTAAAAGCATGGGTGCTTAATAAGTAACTGTTTGGATTTTGTAAGTGGTTAGTGCATACCTCCCAAGTCGTATGAAGAAAGTGGATGCCTAATAAGATTTGGATTGTGATTGAATTTCCTAAGTGGATTGTGCATACCTCTAAAACTACAACGAGAACACACTTGCATAATAAGTATAAAGCGATGTTTGAACCCTAAGCTTTGCTAACTCAAAATAATAGAATTGTTATGAGTGGATTTACTAGTTGGCAAGCGAGGGTGATAATATTTCCCCATTGAGATTAAATCCCCTAAAAGTGTGGCATATTTAACCCCTTCAAATAAATAACAAATTGTTACGGCCACCACAAATAACTAAATATGTTGATAGGCAAAGTTTTTAATCCTGACTTTGTTGATATTTCACACCAACAAAATTTAAAAACAAGATCCTCAAAGTTTTCAAATCAATAGAATTGTTATGAATACATGGAATCTCTTCTTACTTGCATAAGAGATTTGATCTTTTTATGCGTTATTCTTAGCTGGAGACTCCATGGGTGTCTTCAATAGTAAAGAATCTCGGTTCTTTTGTATAGAGTCTAAGTGGGCTTAATGATTAAGAACATGTGTTTCCTCATAAGAAATCACAAGTTCAAATCCAAAGGAGAGTAGGGTATGTATATCTCTATAAACTTTTACAATCAAATCATTGCGTAAAAAAAATCCCTTATCCCACAAACAAAAGAATCTCATACATCAATTTAATGTATAACTTAACTCTGACCTTTAAATTATATTATTTTATTATTATTATTATTATTATAAATAATATGTCCCTTACCTCTTTATTAAATTCCCATACCATGAGTATGGCATCCATTTTAGGCTACTTAAGGTATGATGATTTGATTTGGGGGACATGCAAGTGTCAAGTTTGCCTTAGGCACGTACAATCATTGATTTGATCTATAAAATGCAGCCTGAGGACCCACTTTTTTTGAGAAATGAATATGGTTGTTGATTGCACCTTGATCCATGGCATAATCCATGTTCAATATTTAATTTTTTTGGGGGAGTGGGGCTATGCATTAGAAAAGGTAGCTTCACAAAAGTAGTCCTTTGGGAAAGAGGTTATTCGTATCAATAAATTTTATTATTGTTTGGGAAAGAGGTTATTCATACCATATATTTTATTATTGCTTGAAGACTATGATAACATGTTAGGGACTTAGTGGAAGATGTGGGAATATGGGTTTGGAAGGTGTAATACTATGTTTTTCCTTTTTTTTCAAAATATCATAATACATGAAGTTTTATTTTCATATAAAAATATATATGATGTGAAATGTACATATACAGGAAATCAAGTTTTTTATAATATGTATATGAACTTTTGGTATATCGTTATATTTTAATAATATTTTAACAAAACAATATTTTGTGGTGGTTAATAAGCAAGTTAAAATATTTTATTTAAAAATAAAATATTTTTATTGAGTTGATAGGTGTGGGAGGGGTTATTATAAATTCTCGATGAATAATTATATATGCTTATATGTGGAGTTTGAGAATATTTTCTAATAATCAGACTGAAGTATATTCATTCGTACAAGGTCTAAGTTTAGTTAGTATTATCCATATACAAAGTTTGAATGTGGTGGGGGATTCTAAGAATGTTATTAGGTACATGGTCTTGAGTACTAATCCTTTGGACTTTAGGTTAGCATTTGTGATCGCAAGGATTATACAAGCTCTAACACTCATTACCAATGTCAAGTTCTACTATGTTACATGGGAGAACAACTACTTAGTTGATCAATATGCTATTAAGGCAACTTTAGAAAAAGAGTGGATCATTGTCATAAATGACAAAAGTTTACCACCAACCAATTCCGTGATTATGCATTTTAATTCATGTAGGCTCAAAATAAATGGGCCCATGGCCCATGGTATGGATGGTGGAACACTTGGTATTCAACGTAACGTGAAGTGACCACCCCCACTCTGTCGCATGCTTCAATTGCATCCCTTGCATGATTATGAAACAACACATCAAATATGGCACAACCAAGGTGGGATTATGGCACCATGTATGGATTTTTCCATGTTGCAATTCAGACATTCATGCTTGCGGTTCTGGCTAGTGGCTCTTGGTCTAGCAATCGGGTTATTGGAATGGTGGCTCCTCCTCATGGGATTTTCCGATAAGTGAATGCCTTCACCCACTTTCTTTTCTACAGTTTGAGAAGAATCAAGGAAGGATACATAATTTGGTTTTGGAATTGGTCTTGAATTTTATTTTCCTACTATGTGTTTGGTTGATTTATTGGGAAATTCTTCCCCATATTTTGGTTGCTTAGTTATCTTGACATAGTCTCAGCATAATTTGGACTTCGATCTAGTTATCATAGACAACCTTGGAAGCAACCAAGTCGTCATTCTGTGTTGTGGGTGGTAAATGTATGCTCACGAGTCTCTCATAGAGGAAGCATAAGAGTTATTTAGTTTCAAACCTGGTTTTAATTATGGTTTATGTTAACCTGGTTTCGGTCTTAGTCTTTCTCCCTTTTGGGTACAAAGAAACTTGATTTCTCATTTCGGGCTTGGCACCTTTGGTTTAGTTGTTTTCTTCTCTCATCTTAGCGTATTGGCACTATGCCAATATCAAATGGAATTATATGAGCTTCAAAACATCCGTCGTACATTAAGGAAGCAAGAGGGCATAATTGAAGCTGACAACAATTCGATATAGTGAGTCTCAAGGAAAATTCAAGAGAAAGACACCAATGTATCAGCTCAAATTGAAATTATAATGAGGATTTTGGTGCAACAAATGTGTCATATTAGAGCAATGGAATCCTAATTTGCAATTCTTCGCAGTATCATAGCAAATTTGTCTCTAGGAAAGTAGGTTGTATCTTTTAATCAAATACACTCTGTGAATTCAAACTATGGAAAATTCATGGATCATGTAGTGCACCGACTACTAGATTTGAACATGTAGGTGATGGAGCCTAACAAGGAAGCAACTGATGAAGTCGGTCGTACACATGCTTTTGGTTAAGTTTTGATGTATTATAAAGTTATAAGGCTCTTAGGCATTTACTGTAGAAGTTATACTGCTAGGATTTTTTTTTAAGTTTTGTACTTGAAATTGTCTGTAATGTACACCTATATGTTGAATCTATGTTCTTTTTTGGACTGTGGTCTTTTGATAAGAAACCCTTTTTTGATGTACCCTTGTTGCGAGCATTTGTCGCAGTGTTTTACTTTATATATATATATATATATATATATATATATATATATATATATAATATTCCCGTGGAAAAAAAAAACATGTAATTTTATTCATATAGACAAAATTACAAAGGTATAATGTTGTAGCATTCTTTCAGGCATGTCTTGCCACTTAAAACATGTTTTTTGGAGTATATACTCCTACCAAAATCTGGTCATGTTGATCATGTTGGTACCAGAAATGTGAATTACATCAAACTTATAGTCCTTCCCTTTTATGGGAGCAGAAAATATCTAAAAAAAAGAGCATCTGTGTGGTCCATTAAGGAGCAAATCATATCTGAAATAAACTGAGATGTTGAGTGAATTATTCAAAGAGAGGCCCAGTGTTGCGAAGAAGTTCTGAGGAGTCGATCAAGCTCTCTTCCCAAATATTCCAGTAGTCGAGGTTAAATTCCAGTCTTGACTTTGAAAGGTTGTATGCTTCTTGATTTTAGTTCCTGTAAACATGTGTGAAAGATGTAAGAAGCCTTTTGATATCGTCCAATACTAGTTGAAGTGTGTATGTGTGCAATCTCTGACTTCAATTTATACATTTTATCACCAGTGAAGAGTCACAAAAAATGTTTATGTGGGATAAACCTTTCTCTCTGGACAATGTCAAAAGAAGCTTTATTGCCCAGAGTTCACTGAGGTTGTTGGTATCATGTCCCAGATTGGATGCAAAGGAAAATTTTGTGGCTTCATTTAAAAATATGACACTCTTTGCGACCCTTTTAGAGGGGGAACCTAGGGCAACCCTGTCGAAGAAGGCCCAGAGGACGGATGTATCAATGGTCGGAGGGGGTCAGGGGGATGGGTTCAGTGTGGAGGATTATGGTAATGAGAGGAGAATGGAGAGGGAGGAAGAGTAAGTGCGAGTAGGGGAGGGTTCATTGTCTTCAAAGATGGAATGGTTTCTAGTAAGCCAAATTCCCCATGTTGTTATGAGGGGGAGGGATTTATGAGGAGCATTGGAGGGGGAAGATAACCAGGAGTTGAGTCCATCGTCAACTGTGGTTCCATGCTAGGGATCAAATATACTAAGTGTAGCATTTATGTTTCTCCAGACTTCCAAATTGAAGGGACAATGAAGAAACATATGTGGAATGTCCTCTACATTTTGCTTGCAGAGTGGGCATCGACCCAGTCCCACAAAAACTCTTTTCTAGAGGTTTTCTCATGTGGGGGCTTTGTTTGTGAGCATAAGCCACATAAATAGTTTTTATTTTGTCGGGCATTTCAAATTCCAAAGTTTGGCACTCCACCAAGGGATTGGCTCATCAACATGCTCCAAAATTAATGCAAGATAGCCATGCTTTGGGGCATAAGTTCCTCCAGTGTTGAAGGACCATATAAGAGTGTCTTTTTTATCGAAAAAATTTACCATGGAAGTGGTAAGATCTTCTGTGTATACCCACCAAAGTAGAGCATGTTCTTCACCAATTCCCACTTCCTCCCAACTTAGCCATTTTTTTCACTCCGAGCATAATTTGTCCTGGCAATTTGATGTAGATGTGTGAATATTGCATTATTGAGATCCTAGATAACCTAGTCGAGGAGGCGATATTTACCTTTACATTCGATCCATGGATCCCTTCTGATGAGGACATCTTCTCCATTTCCAATCTTCCAAATGAGTCAGTTGTCGATCAAGGGGAAAGCCTTAATGGTGGCTTTCCATATGATTGAACCATTCTCAGATGATTTATGTATTTGCCTTATCCATTCAACTCTAATGTCCTAAGGCAAATATTTTTCTTTTACAATGCCATCCCAGAGACCTATGTTTTTGATGATTCCCATCCCCATTAGGACTTTGGGAGAGAGATCCCTTTTTTAAGCCAACACAAGTGGTCTTTTTTCCTCTGATCCAACCCATAAGAATTGGAAGGAGAGCTAACCTAGTTTTTCTAGGATGCTCTTGGGTACCCATATTAGAGATGTCCAATAGATTGGAATAGCTTCCATGATAGATTTGACTAACACTAGTCTGCCAACGTGTGAAAGCCATTTATTTTGCCAAGAGAGAAGTATTTCTCCTATCTTAGAGCATAGCCATTACCAGTCCTTCTTGTTGTAGTTGTTAGGTTTTAAATTCAAACCTATATATTTCATATCATTTGAGTTCCTCGACACAAGCATTCCCATGGATCTGGAGATATGTTGACATTCAAAATCTGATAAGCCCCAAGTGAGGAGGGATGATATTTCCTTGTTAACTTCCATGTTCGTAGTGAGGAAAAAGGTGGAGAGAATATCCTGTAGAGTGGAGATGTGGGAGAAGTTCCTTTTAGCAAAAGATCAAAATGTCATCAACAAAAAGAAAGTGTGTTAGGGAGAAAGAGATGTTAATTTTTTTACCTTGGAATCTTGTTGTTGAGACTTCACTATGAATGATTCTGCTAAGACATTATGCCACCAACAAGAAGAGGAGCAGGGAGAGGGGGCACCCTTGATGAAGACCTCGTTCATCTCAGAAGAAGGAGGTGGTTGATCCATTGATTAGAAGAGAGAAGTAAGTTGTGGAGATGTAGTTCCTTATCCAGGTAGTAAGAGAATGACTGAATCCCAAGTGTATCAAGAGGAGCCTTAACTATAGCCAACTTATTTTATCAAATGCTTTTGAGAGATCAACCTTGTACATGATGGCTCTTTGCTTTTGAGTGTATATGTTGTGCAGACCTTCTTGTGCAATCCCTATTGCTTGATGAATTTTTCTTCCCCTCAGGAAGTTGAATTGTTCTTTAGAAATATTTTCACTTAGAGTGTCTTTGATTATGAGAGATATGATTTTTGCAATGATTTTGTAGACGTTGTTACACAACGAAATGGGCATGAATTGGAAGAATATTGTAGGATCATCTACCTTCAGAATGAGGGATATGAAGGTTGCATTGAAAGGGGAATTAATCTTCCCGGTTATTCTAGAGTGTTCAATCATTTTTAAAAGGTCATCTCCCACAATATCAAAACACTCTTTGTAGAAATCTATTGGAAAACCATTCGGGCTTGAGATTTTTGTTGAACTACAATTGTCGTTAAACCAAAACCCATAGGAGTTAGTCTCCACCACAATCGCCGGATTTAGGGCCCATGAGAGGGGGTTAACCCATGTCGCAAAACTCGTGGGAAGCGTTGAACCTAATGTCCAACAATCTCCCCCTTAGCGCATGTTGGGCAAGTTTCGAACTCGAGACATGTCGCTCTTATGCCATTTGTTGGACTATGATTGTCATTAGACCAAAAGCCGCAGGTGTTAGTCTCTGTCACAATCACCAAAGTTAGGATCCATGAGAGGAGGTTAACCCATGTCACGAAACTCACGGGAAGCGTTGAACCCAATGTCCAACACTTTTGTCTTTCTAAAAGGTATGTATGGTTTTTCCAATTCTTCTAAAGTGATTTCTTCCATAAGTGTTTTATTTTCCATGGGGGAGATAAACCTTGGTAAGAGGCCAACCAACCCTATGATGGTGTCAATGTTAACCCTGGGATCTGCTTTGTAGAGATCTTCAAAGTGTGATGTGCATTCCTTCGAAATATATTCAGAGGATCTAGTCATTGATTCGTCGCTTCTACAAACTGATCAAATGGTGTTGTGTTGTTTCCTATGGTTTGCAAAGTGGTGAATTTTTTTTGTGTTTTCATCCCTCGGTTGTGGCCATAGGGATTTGCTTCTCATCCTCCATTCCTGCTTTTTGTTCTGGAGGATTTGTCTTCTTTGGGAGTCAAGCGTCTTGTATTCATTCTTTGACTCCTCTGAAAGTGGGCCTTGGATTTATTTTGATTTCCATTCCAACATTTTCTTTTATATCTCTACTAGAGCTCTGCTTTCTTCCTACTTTCTTTTTTTATTCCAAGAGATGGAAGCCACCTTGGCATGCTTAAGGTTTTCCATAAATTGAATGGTTGGAGATTCCGGGAGGAGGGGATCATATGGAGCCCAACAATCCTTGATAACTTCTAGGTAGGATTTGGATTCCAACCAAAGGGAGTTGAATTTAAAGGGGTTGGGGGGCTTCTTACTAGGATCATCAATTTCGAGCAGGATGGGGTTATGATCAGATAGGACACCTGATGCCACCCATTGTCTGAATCTCTTGGGCCCCTATAGAATAGTATCAAAGAGGAGGAATCTATCCATTCTCTTAGCGACCCTATCACTACCTATTCTCAAATTTCTACAGGTGGGGAAATATTTGATAGGTTGTATGTCTGATAGCCTGGCTTCATCCAACTTCAAAATGAAAAATTATGAGAGGGGGTCTCTCTGATCCAAAGGCCCCCAAATTTCACAGTCTCATAGTGTAAAGTTGAGGTTCCCACCGATGATAGAGTGTTAGCGAAAATCCTTGTTGAAGAAGGATTGCCATAATTCCTTCCTATCAGAGTAGGGCATGTATACATTTGTGCAAATAAATTGAGCTCATTGGAGAAGAAATGTGTCTGAAGGAAAGAGGGAGAGGCCCATAAGTTGATGAGATTGAGGGCATATTTCCTCCATCTTGTAATGATTCCTCCAGATCTCCCTTAGGCGTCAAGGGCGAGAAAATCCCATCCAGGGAAGGAGACAAAGAGGGATGTCTCAACTTTTATTCTTGCAATAATAGATTCTTGGAGGAGCAAGATAGAAGGGGAGAGTAGATCAATGAGTCTCTTCAAGGCTAATATTTTGGTGGGGTTAGCCAACCCGTGATGGTTGTGGGAGAGCACAATCATCTGGAACCCTTGCCAGGGGCATTTTCTCTAAGGGCCCGAAGGAGAGTTTTTTTCTTCCTAGATTTGATCTCAGAATTGGCTTGGTTTTGTGTCTGGGAGAGGAAGAATTTTATTCCTCTCAAAAGAGGTTTTGTCTCAGGGGGAATGTAGGTCCAATACCGCCTTCGTATCCATAGTGGTAGGAGGAGTGGGAGTGGGAAATAGAGCAAAGATTGTATTTTAGTGGGGGGGAGGGGTAGAGGGAGGGGAAGGTACGAGCATAATCAGGATGGACGGGGGGGTAGGGGAGCCTCAAAGAAGATACAAATGAGGGGAGAGGAGCAGGATCCTGAGAGCCCAGAGAGACTGAGCAAGAAGGGGACCTCTGAGGGACCTCCATTGACAAGGGAAATTACAAAACTACTTAAAGAACCAGAAATGGAAGAAAGGATTGGAGAAGAGAGGGGAGTTGTAATGTTACCTAGAGATACATTCATTGGAACAATGAGAGGAGGAGGGGTCGCTTCTGTAGTTGGAACAACGAGATCTATGGACCCCTTTTGTACAGTCCTTGGCTATGTGCCCATAGAGGTGGCAATGACCGCATTTGAAGGGAATACCTTCATAGTCAAGTGATTGTGTGAAGGATAAATCTATGTAAGTAATAGTGATTTCATCTGCGAGGCCATCTGAAAGCTTTATACCAACCAGGATCTGCACCATGCCCATGTAGCCAAAGGTGGTATATGAGCGATCCATGTCATAGTAGAGACCAATAGAGTTTCCAATTTCCCTAAAGACATCTTCTGACCAGAAGATCAAAGCGAGGCCAGGCAACCTGACCCAAACTGGGGAAAATTCAACCTTCTCAAAGGAGGCATCAAAGTCAACCGACCACTTTTTTAAGAAGAGGGCTTGGGCACCAAAGGACCATGCGCCAACAAGAACCCTATGGGCATCCAACGTTGATCGTAAGGTCCAAGCCATCCAACCTTTTTCCAAAACTAGACATTTTGGAGAATAAACCAGGAGCGAAAGGAAATTCTCCTCGGTCCAGTGTCACGGAGAGGAAGCAGACAATTTCTTTCTAACAAACCCACCAACAAGGGTTTCATTCTGCATTATTGCAATATCGTTCAATTGTATGTTTTCTCCTAGAACCAATTTCTTCTCCCCCACCTTCCGCTTTAGATAGCGATTTGTTTTCATGTGGTCTGCCATGTCAGAAAAACTAGGGATGGAGACCAAAGTTGTCATAGATCTCGGGAGGTCCTTGCGTAGATAGGTCTCAGAGAGAAGATTCTCGATGAATCCATCTGGAGGTGTAGAAGACTGGTGCAATAAAACCTTTGACTGATGCAACATATACCAAGACTCAGAGACGATAGTATCATGATGTAAAGACCACTTTTGGTCATGGATTTCATAACTCGAGGAGGGAGATGGGATAGGTACAACCTCCTCATAGGGGGAAGGTATAGGAGAGGCAAGGTTCAGGACACGGGAGGGGAAAAGGGGGGGTCTTTTCAGGGAGGAGAGGAGGGAGGTCACATGAGGGAGGGGGATGGAAGAAGGGTGGAGAGGGGTGTGGCAACAAGAGGGAGAGGTGGGTGAAGTCCTCAGGTCGAAAACTGGGA
>ML799614.1:111096-143504 GCA_009831015.1 Picea engelmannii
AAATTTTTAATTTATTTATAGATATCAAATAGATATGATGGTGAAGGAAACATGAACTTTAAATTCCTAACATTATTATTGACTTTTTAACCTTATTCATGGGTACCAAATGGATATGATGTTGTACGAAACATGAAATTTAAAATTGACCCCATCATTCATCATAATGTTGTACACTAGTGTTGCATGGGCAAGTAGTGTTGCATGATATGCTCTGCGTTTTGAATAGACATAGAAACATAAACATTCATTGATATTAAGAACATTGGAATAATGAGATTGGTTTGTTCGGTTCGTTGTCTGTACAATTGTCTTTACCATTGATGTGTGTACAATTCTTATTCGTGGTGTGTGGAATAAGAATTGAATGTTAAACTTGAAATTTTGATTTCACCATTGAAAACAATAATGTTCACATGTGATACATGATTCTCTTTTAAATCCTCTTACTTAGGTTTGGTGAGAGCATACACTCTTAACTTCCATATATATTGTTGGTAAAGGATTTGATAGCTCATATTTTGTTAATATTTTAATTTTTTTTATTTAACTAAAAAGGTATTCCATGTTATAATGTTTGAAATGACATGTTGATGGATAATAACATAAGGTAATCTTACAATCTAAGCTGTAGGGAATTCTAGAGAACATTCATAGCCCATTTAATGGATGCTTACTAGTATGCTAGAGAAGAAAATATGTGCTTATTAAAAAAAAAATCTTATGCTTTGGATTAATTTCCCTAACTTTCTAAGTAGATTCTCATAAGCAATGGCCCTTTGGATGTTTATTAGTACTAGCAACATCCATCCTCATAATATGATGTATGTTATTCAATACTTAGTTGTTGCTCATAAGCTTCTTTAGTCTTTCATTAATGATTCAATAATCTTGCATGAGGGTGTGAAGGAGACTTCTATAATGCCACTCAAATTTTTAATAAGAAGTTGTACCCATATTTAAATTTGGATTTCTTGATACTTAGAAATTATAATGGTTTGGGAGACAACTATTGTTGACACTTCTCTAATATATTGTCTATTATGTGTTGTTGTTCCTTCTTAGATATATCTGATCACATTGTTTGAGTTTGTTTCACAACATAATATGATATAATTTATATGGGTTCTCTAAATTGGGGTCATTTTGGTGTCTTGCATTGGCTTTGTGAGTGTACAAAACTTCTTTAAGATATTTGATCATTGTATCTATTTTTTCATTAAGATATTGGAGAGTTATCCCTTACTTCCTAATGTTGTTAATGAAAAGGTTTTTAAACACCTGCTCCTATGTGTTGCTATTTAGGTGACAATGCTTAATTCAATATTAGGTGACTGAACAACATGCTACAATAGAATATGTGCTTGTTCTACAACATTGAGCATTTCATTCTTACCCTTTATAGATTTTTCATTTGTATTATTGACTCTCTAGCTTCCTTAGGATGCTTGTTCTCAAATGCCTTGACAAATCCTTGTACAAATACCTAATTGCCTTAAAGATTAACTTCATAATGAGTACATTTATCACAACATGCATAATTGAAGCATATATCTTTATGATCAAGGATTAGGGACCAATGATTATATAGGGAAAACATGTGATGAGTAATAAAATTAAAAGCTTTTGTATTTTTTAGAGCATTATATAGTAGAAATATCCAATTTAATAGGGAGAGAGAGAGAGAGATTTGAACCTTACACCTATTCCATTTAAGAGAAAAAAACTTAACCAATTATTTATAGTATAATCTCCAAATATTATGTACATTATCTTTTTTAATATGTAAATATTTTTTATTGATTAATATGAGGTCAACTTGGTTGTCAACCGATAATGAGGACAACCATTCATAACTCAATTGTCAACCAACAATGAGGATAACCATCATTGGCTATTACCCCATAATGTGCATTGACTCATCATCATTAAAAAAAAAACCATGCCACCTGAAATGACCCACTAGTTTGTTTAAGGGATTTCTCCCCTATGACTTCGGTTAAAGGTCACACGAAGCAAGAACCCAGAGAACTGAATCAAACTTAGAAAGTAGTTAAAATGTGTAACTAACTAACTACTGGCGGTTGAGAACCGCTCGCCTAGACACTGGAGTTCGGAGTAGACTCTTCTCATATACCCTTGCTCAAATCTCTTGCTCTAGTATTCTTCTTATTGTCCTGCACATAAAGAGAGGCAAAACTGCAATCAAAGTAGTTATAGTAACTAACTTCTAAGTACCTACAATAATCTAGGATCAATTATTTAAACATTTACCAATCATATGCATTTATTTATAACAAAACATATAAACAACACATAATTGGGATGGGAAAGAAGAGAGTTCTCATTAATTTCAACAACAAATAACATGGAAATATGTTACCTGATCCAAGCTACGACACTGATTGGAAACCGTTGTCTAGATTCCTCTGCTCGGACCAGTGAGGACAACTTCACCGCCCAACTTCTTGCTCCAAACAGGTGATGGAAAGAGAGTGAGTCTCTTCCTCTTAAAGGGATAAAGAGGGTAAGGTTTTGGAAACAAGGGTTTCTAGGAATGAGAGGGATGATATTAAAAAATCAGGACAAATGGCTTCAAGACTTAGGAAGAATTTGGCTAGCCTAAGGGTGCTTTCCTTTCTCCTCCACCCAATATCCTTATTTATACCACATAAAGTAGGTTGGAGTTGTTAGGCACATGCAATAGAAGGTCATTAACCTAAGAAACCCGTGAAATTTTCCCAAAAAGGTGCATTATGCACATATTTATTTTTTTTTGGTCCAAATGGAGTGCATATGTGAGTTGTTGAAGGGAAACATGTGTATAAAAAGTCGCATATGCTTTATGTCAGATCAAGAGTAGCGTATGGCTAGCCAAAGAGTGTTTTTTAAAAATATCGAGGAGGAATTTAGGTTTGCAAAGATGGATTTGGGATTATGGACAACAAGTGCATCTATGCATATGACGTGGAAAAAGATGCTATAATAGATGCCCCTTTATGTGTGAGGTCAAATATCTAAAATAAATTATAAAATCCATGAGGAAACTATGAAGTGGGCTGAGGAAAAGTTCACTGAATAGCAGGCCAAAAAAGTATGTGCAAAAAGAACCAAGTATGAGATAACTCTCTTCCCAAGGAGGACATACCCATGCTTAGGAGTGATGAAATCATGTTCGCCAAATCAAGTACATTGTGGATCCATGAAGTATATATAAGAAGTGATCATGGCAATAAAAAATGAATACATAGTGGATCCATGTAAAAATAGATCATAGCCACAAACATATACACAATGGATCTATGTCTCAAAATCATAGGAGGATAATTGGAATCAATGAGATGAACAAATTGTTCCCTCACAAGTACCAATGTCATGAAAGGGAGTGGTACTATCTAATACAACTCGAGAAACAACATAAAAGAGGTGATGCTACTACAAACCCGATGTCTTCAAAACAAATTGTTGAAGGTATGAGACTACACCATGTGGATAAATGAGTTGAATTCAAACATGATGAGACACCGTTTGATTACTGGTCATTAATGTATACTATTAACAAATGCAAGACAACCCACCGATAATGATAATGGGCGTCAAGGTACCTAGTACATTCTAACAAGTGTGAATGAATGGGATGATGTTGAACACTTGTCGAATCTATCGATCAAGGGACATTGATGTATTCCCACTGTCAATAGCGAGGGAACTTGCCACTGATGACTGCAAGCCCTAAGGTACTATAAAGACTCTAGATCATGATCCCAGAACAAATGAGTCATAATCAATGGGAAGAGATCTGCTAGAAAGAGGACATTAAGTCATCCCCCATCATCCAACACGAGGAACAATAGAAGGCCAATATATTTTGAAGGACTCAGAAGAAATATTATATGAACACACCACCAAGTACATCTCTCACATGCACTGGATGGAATAGTGCATGGAAGAGACCCTTTGAGTAATGAACAATAATGAAAATCACCGACAGAGGTAAGGAATTCCAACAATAAGGAAAATGGAACCCAAGGTACTGCACAAATCCCAAAGTGTGAATAGAGGTCTTGACTGCAAACACATGGGAAACCACTTATTCAACATCCATTGATGAAATTCCATCTTCTAAGGGCAAGGTAACCTATCAATGATGAAAATAGGCCCAGGGTTCTACTCTAGGTCAAACTCTTAGAGCAATGTGTCGTAGTCAATAAGAGTTGACCCGCCAACACAAAGTCAATGGGGACCTTCCATACTAGCATAGGTATAAGAAAAATATTCTTGATGATTCTGAGAAGGACTTGACAATGGGAAGGCCAAGATGAACAATCAGGAAATCTGAGGAATGATTGATGCATGATAAAAATTCCCTTGAACATAAGTATGAAACATAAGTGACTTGGGTAGCTTTGACTAAAGAATGAATAATGACATAATTCCACAACACAAGAGGCATCGATAGACTCTCTATAGTGACTGGAAGAGTAACCAGTCGAAGGAGTAAAGACTCAATGAACAAGTTTTGGTTTCCTAAAGTAATTGATCCAGATTATTTTTGGCACGAAATGAGAGCGGAGATATAATAAAGAAATGTACAGAGATATATCATATATCCAATAATATAACAAAGATATATAATAGATATAACCATAAACATAGAGATACAATAATACACAATTTCTATTAATGAGCGAAATGTACAAAACTTTAGAAATACAGAGTGAAAGACTCACTAGAATGGTGGCAACTTATCTCTAAGAAGAGATGTGACGGCTACTCACATTCGCAAGAATATGATTGTTATAATGAGGCTCCAAAGGCATTTTTAACATAAATAAAATCCAAAACCCTAACCCCGGAAGATGAAAAGCCAACATTTTTGTGGACCCTATTTTGGGTAGTTTGGTGTATCAACTTCTGGGGGGGGGCGTAACTTTGGCATACGGTCTTTGTTTGTGCCGTATGATAGCTCGTTGGAAATGTATCAACAAAGAGTTTCATTATGGGGGCTCAATCAAAGCCTTTGCCTATCATTGAGGTGCCCAATCACGAAAAGTGTTGTGTAGGCCCTCAAAATGGTCCCGAAAGTTTAAGAACCGAAAAAGTGCTAAAAATAGTAAGTTGCCAAGAAACTGTTTTGAGCGAGTTGGAATAGGTAGGTGGCCAATGATATCCACCTGGATCAATCCTCCCTCCTTAGGAAGCAATGGTCTCCATTGCATTGAGTTCCCAGGGGAGAGGGGAAAACGTTTATTGAATTTGAACTTTTGTGAGTTGCTTGCCTTGTTGGAGAAGTTGCACTACTTAGTTTGTTGAAGACTGTCACGAACCTATTGCTAGCGGGGTTAAATCCATTCAACCAACCTAATGTATCTTGGCTTGACTGAGCAGTGTGTAGGCACCATTGTAGGTGAAGAAAAAATATCTTCTTTCTCTTCTGCAATCTGCTTCTGTTGGATAGAAAGGTCTTGGGCCAAGGCTGCAGTGGTTTCAATGTCCTTATGTTCACCTTTTGAATAGATTGTGAAGAGGTTGAATTTTGCAGTATGAGAGATTACCTTGCGGCACTGTTTTGGTGGAACAATAGTCGGGACTACCTCTGGTACCATGTAGAGTTGACCCCCCAGAGTAACAACGACACTACGGGGTCGAGACTCATAAACAACATGACATTTCCACATATATGGTTGGCCCAAAAGAACATCACAAGCATCTAGCAGAGCAACATCACATAATACCTCATCCTTGAAGGGATGGATGTCGTATGACAATCGACATTGCTAGCTAACACAGAGATCTCGTCCCTGGCGAAGCCACCCAATGTTGTATGGTTGCAGGTGTGGTGTTGTCAACAATCCCAACTATTTGATGACCTCTGCTAAGATGAGGTTCTTCTGGCTTCCGCTATCAACAATGAAATGCAACGGGGTCCCCTTCATCCACATATTTGAATGGAAGAGGTGCTCCCCCTCTTCAGGATATATTGGTTCTTCTGGTTGAATTGTTGTGGTCGTGACAATAACAGTCGGGTCTGTGTCGATGATCTGTCTTCTACCAGTATTTTCTGAATCAGATTCTAAATCTGGGTTCGACTCTTTTTCTTTGATCTCTGCGACCAATGACTATTTTGAGCGACATTCATTAGAGTTGTGCCAGGGGATTTTGTGGAAGTCGCACCACTTTCCAATATCATTCTTCGTCTTTCCCTTACCCTTTTTTTCATGTGGCTTGGACTGGTTTTCAGGAGGTTGTTTGTTAGGGTTGTCTTTATCATACTTTGGTGCTTGCGGATTTGTAGACTTGAACTCCCGTTTGTTTTGGTGCTTAAATTTTTTCTTGATTTTGACAACATATCGATAAGTAGCTCCCAACGATGAGATGTCCAGAAACTCCATTTCGGTTTGGATGTACCTGTGTAGAGCCCCACGATATTTCAAAACCAAATGCCACTCAAAATCTTTGATACCCAACTTGGTGCGCAAGGTATGGAAGGTATTGGTGAACTCTGACACTGCTTGGCCCCTCTCTTGACGCAACATGGTCCATCTCATGTATTGGTCATCATAGTTACCAACCGGGTAATATTATTCCTTGATCGCATCCACAAAAAAATCCCAAGTGGGCTTGGCCCCATATATTCCAGAATCCTTTGTGGAAATTTTCTCCCAGTATGTTTCCCACCAATGTTTGACATGGGGGAGAGCCTTAAGGAGTGTGAAGGTGATCTTTTCCCCGTCGGAGAAATTGTGAACAGAGAAATAACCTTCTAGAAGATTTAGCCATTTTTCTAGGGCATCCACATATATCTGTCCTTCAAATACAAGAATATCAAAATTAACGTGTACCTTGAAAGGTGAGGTGCCTCCAAAGTGTCCACTTGATGAAGAAGCGCCTATTATTATCGGTAGGCGTTGAAGGATGTGGGAAAAATTCTCCATCATTTCGTCCCTCTGTCGCGTGAGAGCTTGCTCAAGCAATAGATTAATATAATTTTCTTCTTCATCATTTTTCTTTTCTTCCACCATGGAGGGTTTCTTAGGTGTGCGAGAGGGATTCTCTTCAATAGAGACAAGCTCAAGACCCAACTTTCTATACTCAGACCTCATCGGGGATATGCACTAAAAAAAATGATCAAGGGTACTCTGCTCTGATACCAATGATCCAAAATATTTTTGGCATGAAATGAGAGCGGAGATATAATAAAGAAATGTATAGAGATATATAATATATCCAATAATATAATAAAGATATATCATATATATAACCATAAACACAGAGATACAATAATACACAATTTCTATTAATGAGTGAAATGTACAAAACTGTAGAAATATAGAATGAAAGACTCTCTAGAATGGTGGCAGCTTATTTATGAGAAGATATGTGATGGCTACTCGCATTCGAAAGAATATTATTGTTACAATGAGGCTCCAAAGGCATTTTTAACATAAATAAAATCCAAAACCCTAACCCCAGAAGATGAAAATCCAACGGTTTTGTGGACCCCATTTTGGGTAGTTTGGTGTATTAACTTTCTGGGGGCACAACTTTGGCATACAATCTCCATTTTGGGTGTACGATAGCTCGTTGGAAAGGTATAGATGAGGAACTTCATTTTGGGGGATCAATCAAAGCCTTTGGCTATGACTGAGGTGCCCGATCGTGAAAAAGTGTTGTTTAGTCCCTCAAAATGGTCCCGGAAGTTTAGGAACCGAAAAAATGCTAAAAATAGTAAGTTGCCAACAAACTGTTTTGATCCAGTTGGAATAGGTGGGTGGCCCTGACATCCACCTGGATCAGTCATACCAAAACCCAATTTTTTGAGACAGAGACTCAAAACTAGTGCTTTGTTCAAGGGATACATTACTCATAATTGTTGCCAAACATTACTGAGAACTCGACTCTTTCCCACCACTCTTTTTTTATATTTGATTCTTTTGTCTTTTTCATATTATAAAATCCTGAAAAAGAATAAAATAATGCTAGAATACAATGGAGAAAACAAGTGTCGCGGGCAAGCAAACTAGTTCCAAGCGCAGGGAACATAAGTCCTATGCTCAATGTAAGGAACAAGTGCAGGATATGGACACTCAAGGGATTTTTTCGTCCAAGCATACAAGGTGTCAAGTCACAAAGGAAATAGATGCAAAGGTTGACAACTAAAAATAATACATAAGCAAAAAGCTATAAGACAACAAGTAATAGGCTCAAAATCGCAAGAGAGAAAATGCAATGCAATATTACAATTTAACACATGTAAGACACCCAACCCCCTAAGTACCTTTCTAAGGGATGGGGTATTAAATTTTTGATTTTCCTCAATCATCTCAAAGCCTCTTCTAGAAGATAACATCGTTCTTTTCTCATCAAGAGCTTGCCAACGACAGTAACCATGCTCAGAAATGAGCTCTGAATCAGAGGTTACAGTCTCCCAAAGTTTCTGGACTTTCAATTATTGAGTTCATCTTTAGTGCCACGTGGAAACCATATGGTTCCCTGTCACTGATGCCATATGACATGGCACTGACGTGGCATTCACCACCTGACCCATATAACTCCCCCATTCGTTAGTTCATAGATTCACTTCTTCATCGGAGTCCTCCCATCGGGTTTAGCAAATTTCCTACACCAAAACCACTTCCACAGACTCTCTCTGACTACACACACTCTTACATATATAACCTATATATCCAACAATCCTCGGGGTTGGAACATCAACGGATTCTATTACTTTGGAGTCACCAACTTGCACGACGGTTAATGACCCTTCTCTTGCTCCAACTATACGTAGCTTATGTTAGACCTTCGAAGATCTACGACTGAGATTGAGTCTCGCTTGCCACATTGGTCACTGCTGCCACTATGTACCTGTCTCCTGGTGTGACATGTGGCTCAATATCCATTCAACATGTGGACCCTATTGATATTATGGTAGTTGCAGGAGGTATCAACCTTCATGTGTAACCTTTGACTAGATTAAAATATTCTATAAGCTAGAGAAACCTTAAACAGATATGTAAGAACCCTAGCAGACAAGTCATCCCAGTAAAAGAATTAATATTAAAGTATTAGCCTCTAGAAAGAGAAGTCAGCCTAGATAGTTGACAATGAGCACTATAAATAGAGGGCGCTTGAGCTCATTTTGAGACACACACTCACACACTCAAGATAAGTGGTGTTCAAGTCTAGAGGAGGAGTGCAGCTGCAACGAATGCAGCTGGGTACTGGTCTTGGTCTGTGGTTTGGGACTTTCTGCTTACTGCGATATCTTTGGAGAAAGGTACACTCATTATCTGTTGGGTCTAGTGTTGCTTCCAAAATTATTCTATCTTTCAAGGTTACGGTGCTCGAGGGTGGTTGTGTGCCTATGGTTGGGTGACAATATTGTGATTTTGTCTATGGTTAAACGAGCACATATTAATAGGTTATGGGCCCACACCATCTTCATGATAGTCTAACCGCTGGAAGGTAAAGTGGCAGTTCTTTGTTAAGATCGTTGTGGCACCAGTTGTAACAACAACTAGGGTTTCTAATATTCCATCTACAACAAACCCTAACCTAACTCTCTGGGCACTTCAAGTGAGATGTTTGGAATAATTCCTAGCCATTCTAGTGTGCCTTAGCCTAGCGCACCTCTTGGTACCTTCAGCTAGCAAAAATGTCAAGGTTGAATTTTTGGGTCAAATTCAAAGTCAAAGACATTCATGACTTACTCCATGAAGACAAAAAACAAGCTAGAAGGAGCTTCAAACTTCAGGGCACGAAAGACAAGGATTGACCTCATCCTTGCCAAGAACAAGGTTCTAGATATCGTGAAGGGAAAGATCGTCTAACCACAGTTTGAAGCAAGAAAAGAAAATGAACCTCAGAACTTTGCAACAATGGAGAATTTCAAGGACAATGAAATCAACACTATGGGTATCATTGTGGACTCTATCAAATATCACTTGATACCCTACATATCCAATCTTGGCTCATCCAAGAAGATGTATGATGCCCTAACTAACCTTTTTCCAGTTAGAAATATTGGACAAGTGATGAGCCTAAAGAATGAGCTATGTGACACAAAGATGACTAAGGATGACACTGTATCCTCATACTTTGTGAGGATTTGTCAGTTGAGAGATCAACTACAATCTATTGAAGAAGTTATTCCAGAAAAGGAAATTGTGAATATAACACTTAATGGTCTTTCTAGATCATGGGATGCATTTGTTGCAACCATGAATACAAGAAAGGAGTTTCCAACGCTGGAAGAACTTTGGACCTATTGTGCACAAGAAGAGACATGGATAAACTCAAAAGTAAGAGGATGCTCAAGCCTATGCAACAAATTTCAAGAGACATGAAGGTAAGAAAATATTTGGTTCAAGAAAAAAATTCAATCATAAGAGAGATATGTCAAAAGTACAATGTTTTGGTTGTCATGAATATGGCCACTACAAAAGGGATTGTCCTAAACTAACAAAGAAGAGAAAGGAAAGACACCATACGTCAACTGCCAATGATGAAAAACTTTCAAATAAATCCATGCATGAAGAAAAACATATCTTCTACTACTCAGCTCTTATAGGATCCTTTCAAAGCGACAAGTGGCTGATCGACAATGGATCTTCAAAAAATATGACCGGTGATCGTGAAAATCTCTCCATCATGAAGAAAAAGGAAACCTCTCATCAAGTGGAACTTGGAGACAATAACTCTTATGCAATCAAGATAATTGAGAAAGCTTCTATAAAAATGGAATCAGGTAACAATGTTCATCTTAGCAATGTTTTATATGTTCTTGGTTTGAAAAAGAATTTATTATCTATTTCTTGCTTGGAAGACAAAGGAGATAGAATATCCTTTGTTGATGGAAAAGTTCTTGTATGGTATAAAGATTCAAAAATAGAAGATGCTAGAGTTATTGGGATTTGTGAAGGAAGAATGTATAAACTCCTAGGTCGGAATACTCAAGCTCTTGTACATGATGAACTCAATCCTAGTGAGTTATGGCATAGAAGGTATGATTATCTTCATTATCAAGCATTGCCATCTCTAAAGCAGATGGTTGTAGGCATACCAAAGATACAATCATAACACGAAGGTATTTGCAGAGGATGTGCACTTGGGAAGAATATTAAGAATCCATTCCCAAGCAGTGAGAATAGATCCAAGGAGATATTGGATATGATACACTCAGATGTATGTGGCTTATGCTAGTGAAGTCTCTAGGAGGCTCTCTTTACTATGTGACGTTCATAGATGACTTCTCAAGAAATACTTGGATGTACCTAATAAATACTAAAGATGAAGTATTTGGCAAGTTCCAAGAATGCAAAGCTGAAGTGGAAAACTTAACAAATAATAAGATCAAGACAATAAGATCTGATAATGGAGGATAATACACCTCCAAGGAGCTCGTTGCCTTTTGTAAAGCAGCTGGCATTAAGAGGGAGCTAATTGTTCCACATAATCCTCAAAAAAATGGTATGGAAGAAATAAATAATCGATCCATTGAAGAATATGTTAAGGCAAAGATGAATGAGCATAATCTATCCATGTTTCTATGGGGGGAAGCAACTATGAAAACTGTATATATTAAGAATAGAAGTCCTCATCGTATATTGAAGAACATTACTCAAGAAGAAGCCTTCTCCAGAAAGAAGCCAAGTGTGGAACAATTAAGGATCTTTGGGTGTCTTGTCTATATCCATGTTCCCAAGGAAAAAAGGAAGAAGTTGGAACCTTCAGGAAAGAAGGACATATTCGTAGGATATAGTGACACATCAAAAGATTACATAATCTATGTCCTAGGTCAACAAAAGATTGAAACCAACAAGGATGTAACTTTTGATAAAGAGATTTCCTTCAAGAAATCTATAGAAGATCCCATAGACTCCAATGATTAAGAAGAATATGAAGTCCCCAAGGAAGAAAGTACATGTTCAAAAGAACATCACAATGAAGAACTAGACCAACCACTTGAACCTGTAGAACTAGTTGTTGTACCCAAGAACAAAAAATGACCAGCATGGCTAGAATCTACCTTACAGGAAGCAGGAAGACATAAATCTCCCAGTGGAACCTTCAAGGAAAGCAAGAGGCCCAAAAGGTTCTCTAGTTATGCGACACTCATGACAAGTCTTGTCAATACAAAACCTTGCACCTTTGAAGGAGCAGTCAAGAAGAAAGAATGGAAGGAAGTTATGATGGAAGAATATCAATCCATCATGAAAAATGATGTATGGGAAATTGTGCCTAGACCTGAAGGAAAGTCTGTAGTGACTTCAAAATGGGTTTACAAGATAAAGCATGCAGCAAATGGGAGTATCGATAAATAAAAGACAAGATTCATGGATAGAGGGTTCTCCTAGCAGGAGGGAGAAGACTATGATGAGGCATTTTCTCCAGTTTCCAGATATACCTCTATTAGAGACATCATATCCCTTGCAACATCCATGGGTTGGAGTTTACATTAGATGGATGTAAATACTATTTTTCTCAATGGATTAATTGAGGAAGAAGTATACATAGAGAAACCTAAGGTTTTGAGGTACACCCGAGAGAAACCCATGTATGCAGATTAAAGAAGGCCTTGTATGGACTCAAGCAAGCTCCAAGAGCTTGGTATGCACGAATTGACAGTTACTTGATGATACTTGGATTTTCCAAAAGATATGTTGATCCAAACCTTTATTACAAGGTTGTGAATGATGCACCTGTGATCCTACTACTATAAGTTGATGATTTGATTCTGACAGGTGCAGAGCCTCTCATTATTCAGTGTAAGAGGGAGCTAGTCTCTAAATTTGATATGAAGGATCTTGGTCTCATGCATTATTATTTGGGACTAGAAGTATGGAAGAAGAATGGTGAAATCTTCCTAGAGCAATGGAAGTATGTTGTAAAGATCCCTCAAAAGTTTGGGATGATGGATTGCAAATCCATGACAACTCCCATGGTGACAGATCTGAGGAAGTTGAGAGACTCTGATTCTGATCCATTAGATTCATCCCTGTACCGATATTTGATTAGCTCATTAATGTATTTGGTTAATACCCAACCAAACATTTGAATTGTTGTGAACACGTTGATCCAGTTCCAGGTGGAACCTAGACATGAGTATTGGTTAGTTGTAAAGAACATTTTGAGATATCTGCATGGGACGCTAAATTATGGTTTGAGATATGTCTCAAACAGTGACGTACAACTGCATGGATTTACCGATTTAGATTGGGTAGGGAGTGCAGATGACATAAAGAGTACTTCCGGTATATGCTTCAGTTTGGGCTCTACTATGATATCATGGGCTAGTACAAAACAAAAGTATGTTGCACTCAGCACTGCAGAAGTAGAATATATTGCAGCTTGTGATGCTTGTATGAAAGTAGTATGGCCCCGTAAGCTAGTTTCTGGACTATTTGATCAGGTGTTGGATTCAACTCTGATATATTGAGATAATCAAAGCTGTGTGAAGCTTTCAGAGAACCCTATTTTTTATGACAGGTCGAAGCACATTGAGATCAAGTATTATTTTATCCTTGATAAAGTCCAGAAGGAAGAAGTGATTCTCCAGTACATCTCCATTGATGAGCAGACAACTGATATTTTGACAAAGCCTCTGTCCAAGATAAAGTTTGCATACTTGAGGGACAAGATGAGACTCGTGGAGATTGCTCCCTTGGTTGAAAGGGAGAAGATAACTTCCTCGGTTGGGAGGGAGTGCTGATATATGGCATCATGGATAGTTAGTGTGTTGGTGGACATACATTCTCTAGGCAGAGAATGGTCCAGGCATAACATATTGCTGCTAGAAAGACATTCTTCCTATGGAGAATGGTCTAGGTTGACAGATTGCTAACGTATCATGGACTGGTATTTCCTAAGGCACAGATTGTGGCTCGATTAGGAAAATGGTCCCGGACCAGTATTATTCTGAGGCATAGTTGATGGCCCAATCATGATGAAAGTCCACTCCCTAAGGACATTGTGTCCTGATTAGGGTGGTTGATACGGGACCGATATTTTCTAAGGCACATATGGGTAGAGATTGATCTCTATGGAACATATGGTGCCCCGATTAGAAAATAGTCCGAGATTGACATTCCTATAGGAATGGTCTCTCTATCCCATGGTGTGGCTTTCAACATCTAGGGGGACTGACATTCTTCTAGGACGTATGTACGAATTAGAAGAATGGTCCTTGTAGCCCATTGTGGGGCTTTCAACATCTGTTTGGACAACTATTCTTCTAGGATGCATGTCCAAATTAGAAGAATGGTCCCTATATCACTGTGTTGAGTGGGTGACTTATGTGAGACACTTTGTTGAGTGTGCTGAGTTCAACACATGACTTATTCAACATCATGCCCGATTAATCAAATGGAGTATGGCCTCGAGAGATGATGTAGACGATGATCTATTTTTGATGCCAGGATACTATCAGATGATATTGATAGTGATGATGATGCTTGTGACTTGATCTACATGATCATGGGATAATCTGTGTGGCTATGATGTTGCTACCTATTAATACCTCCATAAATAGGAGGGTGTGTTGATATTATGGTAGCTGTGGGAGGTATCAACCTTCATGTGTAACCTCTGACTGGATTAGAATATTCTGGAAGCTAGAGAAACCCTAAACATATGTGTAATAACCCTATAAGACAAGTCGTCCCAGTAAAAGAATTAATATTAAAGTATTATCCTCTAGAAAGAGAAGTTGGCCTAGACAATTGACAATGAGCACTATAAATAAAGGGTGCTTGAGCTCATTTGGAGACACACACACACTCATATACTCAAGATAGGCGGTGTGCAAGTCTAGAGGAGGAGTGCAGTTGCAATGACTACAACTGGGTACTGGTCTTGGCCCGTGGTTTTGGAATTTCTGCTTTGTGCACTATCTTTGGAGAAAGGTACGCTGGTTATTTGTTGGGTCTAGTGTTGCTTCCATAATTATTCTATTTGTCAAGGTTACAGTGCTCGAGGGTGGCTACGTGCCTATGGTTGGGTGAAAATATTGTGATATTGTCTATGGTTAAATAAGCACATCTTAGCAGACCCATCACGATTCCAGATGGTACAAAGGCTCGCTTGACCAGAGATTGACATTTGTCCATTTCCTATAAATTGGTTAAGTTACTCAATCAATATTTTCTTAAAATACTACTCCTCGGTATTCAATTGTTTATTCCTCATTAGGGATAATTAGTCTTCACTAATTAATTACCCCTCATAAATATATATTTACTTATCCTAATACACTGGTCTGATAATTAATGAGGATTTAATTTCCCTCCCTTTCCCTTGGGAATTCCACATCCTGGAAAGGGTTTTGGTATTAATTTAAATACCACTCTTGTAAGGATTATCTTATAATTTAATTAATTATATTATAACATAATTATATTATGTTCTAATATAAATAATTAAACTATAATATACTTAGGTTTATTAACCTTGATTAACATATAAATCACAGACCTTGGCTTATGAATTCACACACAAATCTTCATGTAAATTAATATATATTGTGGTTCATAGCGTGAAGCTCGCTATGTCCACAATAATCCCCCTCGAAATCTGAAGAATATAGGAGGGTCAATAATTTCGAGAATATTGGCTCATAGACAACAACATGTTGCATAGACGAGACTCAAACCTGGGTGGGGAGGAGAAAAGTCCCCACCCCAACCAATTGAGCTACACACACACACACACGCACACACACACACACACATATAGGGAAAGAAAATGAATTAATATATATATATATAATTTTATATATTATCTCAGGTATTTCAGACCTCCTTCACGTGCAATATTATGTATTTTATAACCTTATAATATTCAAGCTATCGTAATTCAAACTCTTTAGAGTCTAATCACTTGTGCTCCTCTTGTTTTTCCGATGGTCAACTCTAAAAAGGAAAAAGAATTTGTGTTAAATTATTATAATATTCAATATTGTATCAACTCGGGCCATCGCAGTTTAAATGTATGTGCTCCTCTCATTTGTCTGATGGTCAACTCCAAAAAGGAAAAGGAATTTGTTATAAATTATTATAATATTTAATATTGTATCAACTCAGGCCATCACCCCAAGGTCTTCACACTCTCAACGTGTGTGCTCCTCTCATTTGTCCGACAACCAATCACGAAGGAGCATAATTTAATATTATAAAATATATGTGGAACATTTTTAACACTCATGCCATCACTCTGATAGCTTCGCTCTTCATTAAAACACTTCCTTCCATTTACTCCAATGGGTAGACTCTGAAAGGGTCTTAATATGAATATTTAATATTGTAATGTTTAAAACTCCATTGAACGTCGCACTCCAAATGCTTGCTCGTTTCTCTGTACTCAAACAGATTGATATTAATATAATTATAAATATTTATACATTGAGAGAGAGAGGAGGAAAGTATATTTCCCAGGCCTTTAATAAATAAAAAGAATATGTTTACCAAAATTCTTCCAGGTGTGTAGAGTGGCATGTGCAAGGCGTTATTCTTAAAATTAGGAAACTTAGTAGAAATTTATTGTTTTGCACAGAAAGGGGGAAATATTTCAAGCTTCCCACGTCTCACATTCTAGGAAGGAATTTCTAGTTTGTAATACAATAGTTTCCAACCTTATTATTAAAATATTAGAACATTTAAATGGTAAATTTGGGAATTTACCAGGAGTTACTAGACTTTACTATTCATTCAACTTTGTTCGGAAAACATAAAATTACACATTTACATATATAAATTTATGAAAATTATTTGTTTAAATTCTTTTCCAAAATATAACATTTCTTGGAAATAAAATCCTCCATGGTAAAACTATGTTTTTACTAGAAATTATTAATCTCCTATCTATGTGCATCTCTTTGTTATTTCCAGGGAGTAATTCCTATTTCCAAATCTTTCCCTTTTGGACATCAACTTTACTGTGTAATTCATAAAATTTCCTCTCTTGCCAAATTCTAATGAAACTTAATTAATCACAATGCATTAAATTCTAAATTTCATTTTATTTCCAATTGAGAACTTAAAATCTCATTTCTCATTCCTTCCTTGTTGCTAAATTTGGAATACTTTGCCTCTTTTTTTAGTATTTGGGCTATTTTCCTAAGGCCCAAATATAGGTCTAATATCCTTAAAAAAATTTTGGTATAAGAGTTACAAGAAAACTTAAAATAAAAAAACATTCTTATGCAGAAATCAACCTCTTTCTTTTCGGCTGTTCTATAGAGGTTCTAACAATTCAATCATCCCCACTAGTACACAAGATGGATTGTAAAGCTCAATTATCATCAAAATTCACTCCCATAAATTTCTTTTAAAACACAGGCACTCAAGAGTGAGGTTGTAAATCAAAATGAAATTTAGCTATATAACATTCTCACAATTTCCTCTAAATTTCTCAGGCCACTTTTAACAGAAAGTTGGATTTGCATTGCTTTGAAACTCATTCTACAATATTTCTGAACTTAACATGGTAGAGGTTTGGAAAAGAAATACTTATCTAGAAAATGAAAATATTTGTAACTACTAAAGGGTGTACCATTTTCCACCCAACCATAGGCACAACTGCTCTTGGTGTTTTCTTAGTTGGCCACTCCCTAGCCAAAGTATGAGGCCATGAGAGGAATTTTTCTTTCTGCTCAGATAAAAACAAGGGATGAAGGTTACTCTCCTTCTCGCAGATAAACTTGGCATCTTAGTCCTCTATCCACCAAGCAAGGGATCCTGCTGTGATTGCTCACTCAATCACTCAAATTCTCTACAACCCTATTTATCAACTTGATTAAAAAACATTGCCCAACAATTCTTGTACCTAGAACAATTTTTTTTCTTAGTTCTCTTCAGAACCTGAGATTTTCACATGCTCCTCTTCCTCAGAAATGGTCCCCAGACCCATTCATGTGCATCCTCTTCCCCTTCTGCCAATAAATTTCCTCTTTTTCTTGCCTTCTCTAGCAAGATTTCGTGGGTCAAATCCCCCAATTTGTGGGTCAGAATTTTTTTTTCTCCAGATGGTTACTTTATCCATTCTCTCATTGATTTCCAAGGAAGTATTTCATCTACTAGCTTGACTGGTAAATAAATTATCTAGGACATAGGACTGTTCTAGATCTGAACATTTTTAAATCTATTTGGGTACTGGCCTGGCATGGGTCATCTCAACCATTATTGGTTCTCCTCAACATTCCCTCTCATGCATCATAATCTGTATTGGCAACACCTTCAACAATTTCATTTTTATTTAATAATATAAATATTTACATTACCTTCTTTAGTAATGGTTCATCGGTTCCCAAAATCCACACATAACAGATCTGTCCATAGTATCTTAGCAATACCATAATTATATTTACAAGATGGCGGACACACGGGGTATTACAACACATAAATGTGGGAGCCCCATGGGTATTGGCCAGAAGAAGACATAGAAGAAGTCATGTATCTTCGACGCACAATTATGGCGTGAATAAATAGGGCTCCTAAGCCTACAAAGAACTTCAACATGGGTGTCAAACGACTAGCAAGGCACTAACTAGGGCACCCCTATAAAGGGAAAGCTCTACCACGTAAAGCACAACACTTGTAATCAACATGGAAAGTTTGTGTCAAAATTTAGTGGGGTCAAGCCTAAGGTAGAGATGAAAATGAACCTGATAATCCAAAGGGAAAAGGTTCATCGGTTCCCATAATCCACACATGACAGATCTGTCCATAGTATCTTAGCAATAACATAATTATATTTACAAGATGGGGGAAACAAGGGGTATTACAACACATAATGTGGGAGCCCCATGGGTATTGGCCAGAAGAAGACATAGAAGAAGTCATGTATCTTCAACGCACAATTATGTTGGGAATAAATAGGGCTCTTGAACCTACATAGAACTTCAACATGGGTGCCAAACGGCTAGAAAGGCACTAACTGGGGAACCCCTGTAAAGGGAAGGTTCTACCATGTAAAGTACAACACTTGTAATCAACATGGGAAGTTTTTAATTTGGTGGGGTCAAACTAAGGTAGAGATGAAAATGAAATTGATAATCACAAGTGCAAGGTGAAAATACCCTATCCAAAATGTTGATTATTGAAAACAATACCTTCTAAAAAAGGTTAAATGCAGACCATAATGCTAGAAAAAATGCTCGGAGGACACCTTTGTTCGTTATCAGACCTGAAAAAGTTCAAATCCAAACTCCATATATAGGTTAAGGATTAGTCCATTAGGTAAAATTAATCAATGAAGACTCCAAACTATGTAAAAGTGGGTAATAAAATTGTTTAAATAGTAAAAAACTCATTTTTTACCATATCATTTGACATTTTACCCCAAATTGTGCATTGGTAGAGAAAAAAGCCTTCAAAGTTTGAAAAAGGATTTTCGGAGCTAACCCATCGAAATAAAAAACCGTTAGGACCAAGTAAGAGGGCATTACCTGCTCTTCAATTTTCATCATTCAATTTTTTAATTTAACCAAAAACTGAGTTGGGTAAGCTCATGTAAAGTCATAGGAGTATCCTTACACTGACACTTGCTTCTAGAGAGATATAGACCTGCCCCTACCTCTTGATGTTGCCTGAGGCAACATAGGTATGAAAATTATTGTATATATATATATATATATATATATATATATATATATATATATATATATATATATATATTTGTTTATTTTAAAAGGACTCGAGAGATAACCAAAAATAAATATTTTTGGTGTGGATCATATCCTGAAAAAATGCTCTGAATGTATAGATGTTGGACTAGTGAGACTCGAAGGCTACCCAAGAAACAAATGCTAAGGAAGAGGTGAAAACCATCCCGAGGGGGATGCAAAGAGAATACTACAACATGTGTTTGCACCCTTTACGTCACGTTGTGAGCAAATAAAAGGTTCTTACATGCCCAGTTGGGTCTTGTTGAGCATGACAGCTGTAGAGGAAACAGTTAGAGAAAGAAACACAAAACTATAAGCAAGAATTAAATTAAAACAAACTAAAATTAGAAGCATATGGATAAAGAAATAACAAACACAAAAAGACCAATATCACCAATGTTTTTTAGGCTGATCTATTGATGAAATCAAAGCACAATGAAGAAAGGGGACTATGAGTCCCTTCTTCCTCCAAAGGAAGGCTCTTGGACCCTCACAAAACTTGCTCTCCTTACAATAAGAAAAATGAAAATGGTGATGAAAGAACTCCTTTGCAAATTCACTCAATGGAGAGGTGAATTGCTCAATGAAATGGTGCTAATGTGTTATTGTCAAGGAGCGAGTCTTTAAAACAATCTAAGCAGCATAACATTACATGAAATTCCTTGAGAAAATGATGTTTCTTCATGGCTTTTTATAGCATTGCATTGGGTGATTATGTAACCTCTTTGAAGTGTGAAAATGGGCTCTTTAGGGCTTCATTAGGTCTTTGACCATCCTACCATGCGGATTCAGCTCAGATTTGGGAGTCAAATTAGCTTGGGAGCTGATCCATAAGTGGTTGGGAGGCCGACCAATTCAATAAATGCGTCGTTTAGCATGTGCGCAGGTTTTTGCGCCAACAGCCGCGCATCGTGTGCGTATGCGCGCATGGTACGTTCCTGTTCCGCGCATATGCGCGCGCACCAAACTTCTGTGAAGCGCCCTTCAATTTTTGGTTACTTTATATAGTTTTTGACCCTTTTGGAATGCCATGTGATTAATTCACTACCATGAATGACTTCATTACTGTTTGACGATGCTGAGTTCTTGTCACCATGTGCGGACGAAATTTCAGTGATAACAGATGCCCCCTGATGGATGAGGTTAGGAGCATACGTATAGTCGAAATCCATCAATGTTTCTTCTACTGAGAATGTTGGTGTAAGAGAGAGCAATAGTGGGATCGGTGAGAGCAATCCTTTGGAAGAAAAAAGGGACGAGTAGAACCTGACCTTCCAGAAGGTGCGTAAAATATACAACTGTGTACAAACGAGGCGGGCATGCCCCATGCTCGTGTTATGTAACTCTGAAACAAAAGATGACTGAAGTGTTGGTGTAGACCACTGCAGCGCCCTCGGGGGCGGTAATGATAAAGGCAGAAGACAATTCTACAAAGGAACATACTCTGAAGAATAGACAATGATCGCGGTAATAAGCAGCGACGATGATGCGGGCATTGATGGCCCTACCAAGTTCAGAGGTCTTCGACAAATGACAAAAATAACTGCAATAGTCGCAAAGTAATACCCACCATAGCATGAGAAAGTGTTGGCGTCGAATGCTATGGGGGCCAACGACAGCAGGGAGCAATGGTGTTTCATCATGTGTCGTTCGAGATCTCTCATTAAATGGAAAATGAGAATCAAGATACTGTCGCCCTTTCGGAAAATTGTGCTGATGTCGACAAAAGGGGGACGCAACTCCCAAAAGCAACTGGCTTCGTGGAATCTACTGAGGTGAGGAAGTGGCAGAGGTACATAGACGAAGTCAAGAAGTGGGAAGACTGAAGACTGCCCATGGTTGGAGGATGTATGAGATAAAAAGTGGCCGCAACAGTGTAACAAGGTCGAGTGTCAGGGGGACGACAAGACCGGTGGTAAGTTGTGCCAGAGGCGGGACAAGGTGAACAAATTCAGAGGGTAGAGGTAAGTGACCTGTGGAGTACTCTGAAGATATGGACGATGCCGGCAAGGGTAGATGATAAGTAATACTCCAACCAAGGGTGACATGGGTTGCGTGTGGCCAAAAGAAAGCAAGTCGCCAAAGGTGACGACAAAAGAAAATGAAATGACTGGAAATAAAGGCGTTTGTACAATACATAATGAATAATTTGGGGAGAAATGTACAAATACAGAAACGGGTGCCCCAGTGTGAAATGCGTGCCCCAGGGAGGGCAGAATTGGTTTGGAAAACTGATGAAGGGTGGGGGCCCCATTGGTGAGTTTCTGTATGAGGTGGGTGAAATGAAGGTAGGTTCGCAGATGAGCAAACTGATTGTGGATGAAATGAAGGTAGGTTCGCAGATGGGCAAACTGATTGTGGATGAAATGGAGGGTTCATGATCCTGCGGAGGTGCAGGTAAAAAATAGAACCATAAAGAGATAATTTGGGAGTCCATGTGGGAAAGCTAGCAAAATGAAGAGAAGGAGTATGTGGCTGATTCATGACATGATGAAAGATTATCGGGACTCCCATCCCTAAAGGGTAATGAAGAACAACATGAGTGTCAAAAATGTCAAAAGGTGCTATGAATGGGACAACTCATGTGGGTGAGAATGCTACCGGGTTACAGTACCGAAAATGCAAATGGAGGTGTGGGTACTGCAGAGCCGGGAATGAGGGTCCTAAAGGTCAATATCAGAGGGTGTGACTGGAAATGTAAATGCAATACAGTGGGAGAGACTACATGCCAGTGTTGAGTATATACCTGAAGGGATGAGATTGATGAATGATGAGCAAGTACCTGCACACAGAACAACCAAATACCCGAAGTGAACTATATCTGAAGAGAATCAAAGATATAAGCATGTATTTGACAAATGTGACTGTGCGCGTGCGTACCTGACCATGATATGAAAAAAAGGCACCCCGGGGGCCTAGGACGAAAAGTGACCCGGGGACTGTTGTGATGTAGGTGGTGGGATGCTGATCCCGTGGCTGAAGACGGTTTGAAAAATGGACACCTTGGGCTCCCGAAATGGTGAGTGGAAGTTTGGAAAAAGGCCTATATATAGCTGTAGGGCCCACATTGCCACCTCATTTGTACCTGCTGCAACAGTGACTAGACGAGCAGATTTCAGAGGAGATTTGGGGATTCAGGGAGGACAAGGCATCCGATCGGTGGTTTGCGAGTATCAGGTTAGTGGTCTGATCATCCTGCATAGAAGTAGGTTTCCAATTTTTGGGCAGGGCTGGTACGGGGGGCCGTACAGGGGTAATTAGGGGATTTTTTATGGGGGGTGGGCCCACATGCGTGGGCGATTCGGTGGAAGGCGTGCATACGTGCGTGCCTGTCCACCGAATATACGCTCCTCAGTGCACGGGAAGGGGAATTTAAGGTGTGCCCTAGGGGCGCACCTGTGAGTTGAACAGGCGCGCATCGGTGTGCGCCTGTGGGTTGGATAGGCGCGCTCCGGGGCGCGGTTGTACGATGAACATGCGCGCTCAGGAGTGCGCCTGTGCAGTGAACAAGCGTGCATATATGCGCGCCTGTATAGTGAACATGCACGCATGTGTGCGCGCCTGTATAGTGAACAGGCACGCATGTGTGCGCGCCTGTGGGTGAAAAAACCGCGCCTTTGAGGCAAGGTTTAAGGGTAAAAACGAGTCTGTTTAATGTTGTTTGATGGGTATCTGAGTTGATATAGGACTCTATGTTGTTTGCAGGTGGCCGACAGTGACGATGCCAGTGCGGTGGTACGACCGAGATTGGGCCCCGTTGCGAGAGGCTGTGGCCAATGATGGGCCTGGGGTGCGGGCGGCTTTAGCAGCCCGTGGGTTGCTAAATTTCTTTGAGTGCCCGTTGATATGGGCACAGGAGTACCTACTACAGTTCCTGTTCGAGATGTGGAGTCCAGAGCTGCACTGCTTCCTCGTGCGAGGAGAGCAGATCCCCTTCACTGCGGTGGAGGATGTATACTTTCTGACTGGGCTCCCCTTCCGGGGAACGCCCCTACCGGCAGAGCCTGTGCTGCCGAGGGATACACTCCTGGCCACGATTGGGGCCCGATACTGCTCAGGTGAGAACTTCATGTCGGGGACTGTGGTGAGCGTTAGTGCTCTAGACTCTCTGGCTCATCGTTGCATAGCGGCGATGATTGTTCGTGTGTACGGGTCACTTGCGACCCAACGGATTAGTGGTGGCTAGCTGTTGGTGCTGGAGAGGGTGGTGGTGGGCCGCGAGCGGTTTGCATGGGGGTTGACGTTGCATGCGCGGATGATCGCGCAGTTGGACCGTTGTTGGTCCACAGGTGCAGGAGAGTTTTCTTTTGGCTCGATCCTGGTAGCCTGGTTTTTGGAGAGGGTGTCGATGCTGCGCCCGAGGGTTTTGCTAGAGGTGCCAGAGGCACGAGAGCCGCGCTTGAGGTGGTGGTCTTTAGTGTTGATCCGTCACGGTGGTGGCGAGGGTGGCCACTACTTCTCAGCAGAGGCGGCGCGGATATGGCGGCAGATGCCGCAGGTAGTACTTTAGTACCCCTATGCTGGGGTTGACTTCCAGGGTGACCCGAACATGGTGTTGCCTCCAGGGGAGGTTTTTGACCATCGAGGTATGTTTTAGCATTGTGCATATTTGTGATTTTATGTTGTTTTTGAGATATCAGTTCATATATATGTGAGATAGATGCTGATACGATCTTTTGTTGTTGTTTTTTGCATGTGCAGATGTGGCACCTCGTGGGCGCGAGGTGGAGATGCGGCGAGCACCAGCTAGGCGAGAGCCGGAGGGATGACCGCAGGGAGAGAGGCGACGGCGAGAGGATGTCGCGGGTCGCCCAGCAGAGCCTGAGAGGGCGGCGAGGCGGCGCCGGTTTGATGACCCTGGTGCGGGGCCATCACATGCTCCTCCGACGGCAGCCGGAGTGGACTTTGAGGATATACGTCGTCGTCTGGAGACGGTGTTGCAGGACGTGCCTGAGGGCATGTGGATACGCATCCAGGATGAGGGGTTCCTGGAGCAGTGTATAGGAGTATCGCCACCATGGCGGGGTATAGTACGACGAGCAGCTGTGCTTGCCGTGATGACCAGTGGACGCCTGCCACCGGGGCAGGAGGGTCCTGTGGGTGGCCCTCCACCACTGCCTGGGGTAGGTGGTGATGGGCCACCACCTCCTCCGGAGGGAGGAGCAGGTGGTGGTGCGATAGAGGCACCATGATTTGATGTGTATTTTTTGGTTGTATATAGGCCGGTGAGCCGATTTTTGTACCGAGGTGCTGCACTGGCCTACGGATACATGTATGTTTTGTATGTAAACATTCGGATGGCCTGATGGGCCCTTATATATATATATGAGTATACATATTTTGCGATCCTAATGTTGTCTACATGGGTTTTTGTTGATGTTTACATACAAAGGTATGTTTTGTATGTTTTGTATGTAAACATTCGGATGGCCTGATGGGCCTTTATATATATATGAGTATACATATTTTGCGATCCTGATGTTGTCTACATGGGTTTTTGTTGATGTTTATGATGATGTCTATTCTATCTATATGCTGTGACAGGATTTTGTGGGATGTTTTATGTATGTGTAGCTTGATGTGATATATGCCAATCTAACACCATGTTAGCTATTTCATCTGTTGTTTGATTCAATTGTCTTGGAATATGTGTAAATGTGATGGAATCAAAATGTCGAGATAACAATCTAACCTGCAGGTATTTGCGAAAGAGGCACGGATCGCGTACACGGTATACATTATTGAGCTGGAGAACGACTAGTTGAGAGTCGAGGAAAACGCTATGGTGACGAATATGATGACGTTGGGCATCGGCTAGGAGGCCAATGACAGCGGTATATTCGGCTTGGTTGTTGGTTGCTGGCCCCAAACATATGCCGCTTGAGTGTAGCATTTCATGTGAGGGGGTGTAAAGAGCCCAAGTCGCCGAAGCGAGATTTTGCATCCAATGACTGGCGCCGTCGGCATAACCAATGTGGTAGGCTGGTGGAGGAAGCATCTGTCAATAGCACAAAGGATAGTTTTAGACGAGAGGGTAGGAGAAAAAAGATTAAAAACACTAGAAAAAGAACTAACCTAAATTAGTTTGACTACGTTTAAGCATAAAATTTCTTGAGATACAACCCGTTGACGGGTTCCTTGAGTGAGAGGCCTTCGGGGGAGGCCAAGATGTATGCGCCTTTGGTGAGGCAATGTTGGATGATGTATGGGCCATGCCAAAGTGATTTGAACTTGCTGTGGCCAAAGGTATCATGAGCGATATCATAAGCCAGGACAAGGTCGCCTTCACGAAATGATCGAAGGTTGACATGGCGATCAAAAGTAGCTTTGGATCATTTTTTAGCTGCCTCGTTGTTCTGTAAGGAAGATCGACGATCTTCATCCAGTGACTCCAAGTTCAGCAAGCGCTGCTCCATTGGAGCAGTGTTAGGTAATAGCTCAATTGCGGTGCGCAAGGTGGGGATTTCGCACTCGATGGGAAGAGTTGCCTCAATCCCATGGACTAAATGTAATGGCGTGAAACCTGTAGCGGTCTTTACTGCCGTTCGATAAGCCCATAGCACAGAAAATAACATATGATGCCAATTGGTTTTATGTTTATTGACCGTGCACTGTAACATGGTCTTGAGGACTTTGTTCACTGCCTCGACCTGTCTATTTGACTGAGGGTAATATGGTGAGGCGAACTCGTGAGAGAAGCCTAACTGAGATGAGAGTTCGACGAAGATCTCATTCTCAAAGTGTTTCCCATGATCAAAAATGAGTTGGAGTGGTACGCCAAAACGGGATATGACGTGGTTAAAGAAGAAGCGCGCTACAATGTCAGCGGTGTTGTTGAAAGTGGGCATAGCTTCAGCCCATTTGGTGAAGTAATCAACGACGACAACAATGTATTTGTGACCATTGCTGGAGGGGGGATTACAAGTCATAAAGTCGATGCCCCATTTACAAAAGGGGCCGGCGGTAATGACAGGGTGAAGAAGGGCAGGGGGGGCCCGGGCTTTGTTGGCATAGAGATGACATTGCTCACAACGTTTCACGGCGTGGATGCAATCGTGAAACAAGGTAGGCCAAAAGTAACCGGCTCGGATGATCTTTTGAGCCATGTATATACCCGAAAGATGGCCCCCACATGCGCCGCTGTGGCAGTCGTTTAAGACTCTGTCGGCTTCGTCAATAGTCAGGCAGCGACGAAGAATAGTGTCTACGCCCCGTCGGTATAGGATGTCTCCGATGAGGAGATAGCGGGGGGGCCTGATGGCGAATACGTCGACGATCATCGCGGGAAAGGTGGTTACCGAACTTTTGAGTTCGTAGGTAGACGAGGAGGTCGCCATACCAAGGATCATTTGAGGTGATGTAAAAGAGATGTTCGTCGGGAAAGTCGGTGTTGACGGGGGCACTGGTGGTGTCAGAGGGGAGGGCCGTGACAAGTTCGGCTAGAACGAGGGCCTTCTTACTCTTAGGTGTTGAAAACTCAAGGTCGTACTCCTTAAGGATAACGATCCATCGAGCGAATTTGCCGTTAACTTGGTGACGACTGAGCAAGTACTGCATAGGGTTGGAATCTGCGACGACTTTTGTGGTGCGAAGCAGAATGTAATGGCGCAGTTTTTGGACTGCAAGGACAACTGCAAGAGCAAGCTTCTCTTCGTGTTTATACTTCAAGGGTGGTCCTGAGAGGTTCTTACTAACATAGTAAATGACATGTTCACGATTGTCATCTCCGAGTTGGACGAGGACGCCGTCTACTGATACAGCTGATGCTGATACGTAGAGGATGTAGTCGCGATTATAGTCAGGTGCACTAATTAAGGGTGCATTTGAAAGCACTATTTTCAGATCGTCAAAGGACTGTTGGGCATAGTCGTCCCAATGAAAGGGGATATCGTGACGTAGTAAGCGAAGGAAACCATGTGCGCATATGGCGTAATCTGGGACAAAGCGTCTAAGGAAGTTAGCTTTTCCCTGAAGACTCTGAAGTTGTCGTAAATTCCGAGGAGGTGGAATGTCGGTGATAGCTTTGACTTTGAGGGGGTCCACGATAATACCACTTTGGGAAACGATAAAACCGAGGAGGCGCCCGACAGTGACACAGAACACACACTTGAGAGGATTCAAGCGGATGTTGTACTGTCGACACCGTTGAAAAATGATTCGTAAATCATCGAGATGTTGGGTGCGTTTCTTGGAGCGTGCTGTGAGGTCGTCCAAGTAGGCGAGGATGATTTCAGCCAGATCATGGAAGATGTATGTCATGGCCCGCTGGAAGGTTGCGCCAACGTTTTTTAAGCCGAAAGGCATGACACGATATGCAAAGGTACCCCACGGGGTAATGAATGCGGTTTTATACTGATCGGCTGGGTGGATTTGGATTTGGTTATAGCCAGAGAATCCGTCCATAAAGGAGAAAGCCTTGTGGCCAGCGCAGTCGTCGATAATTTGATCGATGAATGGCGTTGGAAAGTTGTCTTTGGGACATGCGTTATTGAGATCGCGAAAGTCTGTGCAGACGCGGATCGTGCCCTGTTTTTTGTCGACGGGTACAGGGTTGGAAACCCATGAAGTATAAGCGATGGGGTAAATAAACGTGGCAGCGCATAATTTGTCAATTTCTGCTTTGATAGCCACTGCTTTGGCTGGGTGTAGCGGTCGTTGTTTCTGGCGAACATGTGTGATGTCGGGCCAGGTGTCGATGCAATGTTCGACAATGGATGGGTCGAGACTAGGCATCTCCGTGTATGACCAGGTGAAAATATCTCTATATTCCTGGAAGAGGGCTTTGTATGCGGTGATTTCTTGAGGAGTACAAGCGGCTCCAATGATGATTTCTTCGACGATGCCGTTTTTAATGGAAATGTCGATTTTGATGGTGGGGGAAATGTTGGCCATGTTGCCTTCTTCAAACGCATCAGGGGCGGGAATAGGATTGTTGAACCAATCAATAGGCTTGGACGGGATAAAATCTTTGGTTTCGACCGCGTAAACAGAATTTTGGTTAGGAGGCATGAGGGCTTCCTGTGGTGAGAAGAGTGCACGATGATGTAACGCATCCCAGGGAGAGTCTGGGCAGTTGAGCTCTTCGAGTATTTCCTCATCGCATAGGAAATGGTGGGAATACAAGGGGTCGTGAGGAGTGATCTCGGTGATAGTGTGATTGCCCCCTGATGAAGAAGCAGGGGGAACAATGTTAGGAGATGGGGAGGGTTCACTCGACATAAACCATATATTGAAGTACTGAGGGGTACCCGTGGTGGTTGGGTGGAGAGTCTCCGTAGTGGAATGAGCAGGAGAGTTTGGGGGATTGCGGGGTAAATCCTCAGAGATGTCGTTTAAGAACCATGGAGGAGTTGGGAGTGCCTCGGGCTCTGGAGAAGTGACATGAAGATCCTCGAGTGACGAAGTAATATGAATTATCGCCTCTGCGGGTCGGTGACGCAGGGCCAATTGACGTTGCCTGTGTGCAAGGATCATAGGACATTGGTATGTAAAATGAGCTAGTGAATCGCAGAGAGAGCAAGGGCATCTCATACGTTCATTAACTGAAGTAGTGACATAGCGAATGTCAGTGATATTTATTGAAGAGGACGTTGCAGGGTCGGGGTTGTTCTGGAAGTTTTGGCGTACAAGCGCTAACGTCTGCCAAAAGCGTGGCAGTGCTGGGCAATGATGAGTGTAATGGCCATACTCGGAACATATAGCACAAGCGTATTTGGTCCTCAACCCTTTACTACTGGAAGGGTTGGTGGTAGTGGTACTTGCAGTAGTGACGTGTGTTGTTGGAGTTGGATTGGGGGGAATCAAATTCCGTAATTCAGGTAGTGATGGGCAATTATTGGTTTGGTGGCCCTCTTTCTCACAGAGTGCGCAAGGTGGTGGGATGCGTGGAGGAAGGGGAGCGGTGGGCTCCTTCTTCTTCCTCCTGCCCCCAGCTGTAGCAGGGGGGGTTTGAGTATGGGGGTAGTGGGGGTAAGGACGGGAATCATCATGGGAAGTCCTTCCTGTGGGGGAAGGGATGGTCGAGGGACCATCTCTAGTGGGTGTAAATACCAAACGGGGATTGCTAGCACCATATTTGGTAGTTTGAGCGTTGCAGCTACCTGAAAAGCTTCGATACCTGGTGGAGGGTAAAAGAAGGGAATTTGGGTGAGGGGTTGGGGGAGTGTCTCGCAGACGGGATTATTCCTTTGAGGGGATGTAGTCTCGTGGACTGTTGAGGTCGGTGAGGGCGCAAGAGGCTCCAGCTGGAGTGGTTCTGCGACTATTGAGACGTCAGGAATGACTGAAGCCTCCTGAGGAGGAAGAGCATCCTTTGTGTGATTTTCGTTCGATGAGACGACGCATACTTGATTAGGGGGAAGGAGTGGTGGTGCTCCATGGTATGTCCCTAACAAGGATGGATCTTTAAAAATCCCAGGCCCCATCTCGACGAGTGGATATGCGTCTGGATTGGTGTGGATGAGAGGAAGAATGTTATCGAGGTTGGCAGATGGGTTAGGTTCATAATGTGAGACTTGGTCGATGGTCACGATCTTCCCATTGTGGGGGAACATCATTGTCCGAAAGACGGAAGAGGCCACTGCCTTCATAGCGTACATGTAGCTACGCCCGAACAGGATATTATAATTGAGTAGGGCATCGATAACTTCGATATCAATGAGAATAGTCTTGCCCCCGAGTTCAATGGGGACATTTTGGAAGAGCCCTTCCGGAGAGGATGGTCGTCCGTCATAAGCTCATAATGTGATGGCAGAGGGAATGAGTTCCGGGGAACCAAGTTTTTTCCATACTATTTTGGACATGATGCACGTAGAGGCACCTTCATCGATGATACACCGATGAACTGTGATGTTCCGTATTTTCATTGGTATTTGAAAAGCGATCAAGGCTGGAAGACGAGGTTCTCCGCTATCAAGATCGAAGGTAATGAGTCGAGTATCTGCGGGGTCGACTGCCCCCAAGGCGGAAAGTAAAGATTTCCGTTGCGTAGGACAAGTCTGGAGGACTTCTAGGACTGACATGGCAGTCGGGGATTGTGCTAAGTCATCTACCAAGCTATAGTTATGAGCGGCCCTAGCCTGTGGGTTGTGGACATTCCTGCGCAAAGGGATGCGAGGGATGCGTAGTGGTGGTTCGGCTGAGGGGCGAGGGATCACCAATGGGGGTCCCGTCGGTGTAGGGTTTGTGTCTGGAGAGATAGGAGTAGACTCAGAGGGTGTATGATACTGACGATTACGCGTTTGCAACAAGATTTCTTCCTCACTGGTGAGGAGAATTGTACGTTCTGCTGGATTGTTAGGGTTGTGGTATTGTCCTACCTGAGGTGGGGGATGCTGTGTGTCCTGTTGGGTGTTTATCACACCTTGATGTGGAATAGGATTTTGCAGTACAGCGGGAGGGGGTTGCTGCACATATTGTTGTGGTGCCTGTTGAGGGGCAGTTTGTGCAGGAGAATGGGGAAGGCTACCCGAGTCCTTCAACCGTTTGAAATCGGCGATCTGGGGGCAATGGTGAGTGTAATGACCGAACTCACCACAAAGAGCACAAGGGAAGATGGTTTTAACATTGTTACGCCCTTGGCGTTTGTTGTTATTTCCCCCTTGGGGGTTTTGATTCCCTTGGTTCGGGTTGCCCCCAGTGGGTTGGTGCTGTGGGGGTTGATTCCCACCTTGACCAGGGTTGTTGTTATTCCTGTTCCATCCTTTCTTCTTGGAATTGTTCGATGGATGAGTTGGGTTGGCTGTATTCAATTGTTCAAAATTCTGGTATTGTTGAGCAGCGGAAGGTTGAACAAAATTTACCCCTGCATGTGGATGTGGGGGAGCCATGGGTTGTGGAGGACCAGGAAAGGGGAAGTATGGGTTTTGCGGTGGTACCGATTCATAAGGCACATAGGAAGGCGTAGTGCTTTCACTAGTACTATAAGTTGATGTTGAGGGAGTACCACTGGTTGTGGGGATAGGTGGATGTATGGGAGGTGTCGGGGGTGGTCCACTGATGGGTGGAGGTATAGCAACAGGGTATGGCTGTTGATAAGTGGGTGGGGGGTAATAAGGAGTGCCCCCATATACCGGCGGGTATTGAGGTGTTCCATACATCGGTGGTGGTTGGGGTTGCGGGCCATGGTGTGTGGTGGCACCTATGAGCCCGTCCGCTGAGTGAGACATCCCAGGTTTGTCTTGGCCAAACGGCACAGGTTTTGGTAGATCAGGAAGTACTGTGTATAAGTACCCTGACTGTGCATAGATGAGGTCATACTGTTGGGCCTTACTGATGGCTTCCTCTTCGGACTGAGGGAAGGTGGAAGCGACATCCTTTCCAAGGAGAGAGACAAGTGATCTAAGAAACCAGTCAAGGCACTGTTGCTTGGTGGTTTCTGCTTTACACGAACTACGTCGCCTATGTCACTCATGAATGTGGTCAGCGATGTGGGTGGCTGAGGTCTGTTTGAAGTTAGACAGTAGTTCTAGACCATTGTCATGGCGGATGGGTAGTTGGAAGAAGGTCAAAAATTCTTTGGCCAATGACTCAAAGGTCGTATGTGACCCTGATTTTTCTTCGACATACCATTTGGCTGATGGGCCAGTAAGTGTGCATTGAAATAATCGCAGTCTGACGGAATCATCCAAATGCTATTGGAAGAACACCATAGATGAAAGGTCATGACATGGTTGGCGGGGTCATCCCCTGCCTTTCCTTCAAACTTTGGTATGTCTGAAGGAAGTTTTGTTGGCATTGCAGGCCATGT
>ML799614.1:145458-176063 GCA_009831015.1 Picea engelmannii
GCCTATGTTAGACTAACCCCTTTATAAGTTGAGGGGACTAAGTGTAGTGCAGTATTTAGAGCATGCATAACATCATTTTAAGAGGGCCCATGGCCTTCCCCACATCCCAATTAACTTACAATGTGAAATTTTGTGTAAAATGCATGGCCCCTAGTGTAGACAGGCGTGCACAGAGCGCTGGTGCGCGTACAGACTAAAGAGAGAAAGCGCATGCGTGCAGAGACAGACTGTTGTAAAAGAGCATGCGCACCCGATGCGCGTCTGTGGGGTGAAATACCCACGTGCCTGTGGCAAACGGCCGAGAGAGAAAATCAAGATGGATTTCTCTCAATTCTCCCTTGAATTGACTGGTTAGCAGGTCGACAGAGGCCGGTTTGAGCACCTGCAAGTTAATGAAAGCAAAAGAAGAGCAAAATAAACCCAATTGAGGAAGGAATTGATACCTAATCCCTAGTACGGTCGCCAATCTGTTTGCACCCTTTACGTCACGTTGTGAGCAAATAAAAGGTGCTTACATGCCCAGTTGGGTCTTGCTGAGCATGACAGCTGTAGAGGAAAGAGTTAGAGAAAGAAACACAAAACTATAAGCAAGAATTAAGTTAAAACAAACTAAAATTAGAAGCATATGGATAAAGAAATAACAAACACAAAAAGACCAATATCACCAATGTTTTTTAGGCTAATCTGTTGATGAAATCAAAGCACAATGAAGAAAGGGGACTATGAGTCCCTTCTTCCTCCAAAGGAAGGCTCTTGGACCCTCACAAAACTTGCTCTCCTTACAATAAGAAAAATGAAAATGGTGATGAAAGAACTCCTTTGCAAATTCACTCAATGGAGAGGTGAATTGCTCAATGAAATGGTGCTAATGTGTTATTGTCAAGGAGTGAGTCCTTAAAACAATCTAAGCAGCATAACATTACATGAAATTCCTTGAGAAAATGATGTTTCTTCATGGCTTTTTATAGCATTGGATTGGGTGATTATGTAACCTCTTTGAAGTGTGAAAAGGGGCTCTTTAGGGCTTCATTAGGTCTTTGACCAGCCTACCATGCGGATTCAGCTCAGATTTGGGAGTCAAATCATCTTGGGAGCTGATCCATAAGTGGTTGGGAGGCCGACCAATTCAATAAATGCACCGTTTAGCAGGTGCACGGGTTTTTGCGCCAACAGCCGCGCATCGTGCGCGTATGCGCGCATGGTACGTTCATGTTCCGCGCATATGCGGGCGCACCAAACTTTTGTGAAGCGCCCTTCAATTTTTGGTTACTTTATATAGTTTTTGACCCTTTTGGAATGCCATGTGATTAATTCACTGCCATGAATGACTTCATTACTGTTTGACGATGTTGAGTTCTTGTCGCCATGTGCGGACGAAATTTTAGTGATAACAACATGTGTAGAGGAACTTGTAGGGACTCACCCACCAAGTGGCAATGGAACCGATGGAAGACCTAACAAAGCACATGTAGCGACAGGTGGTCGTGGTACCTTGAGCTTAGGTATAACACTTATGGCATTCAGAAAACACGATTGTTTGTTACCACAAAACTCATGCATGGGTAGGGCCTTCTGCCTAGGCATATTTACTATGTAGTACCAACCATATATATGTATATAAGGGTCTCAGAGCTCGATTTTGTAAAGACAGACCACATTTTTGTCCTTGGTGAACATTGAAATTATATATATATATATATATATATATATATATATAGTACATTGGATTGATTTTATTTACATACTTGCTTCTAATTCATAAATGAAAAACATGCCAAACCAAAACATAATTAGCTAACACATCGATAATGAGATTGGAACTTCAAGGAATGTGCACATAAGTAATAAATTCAAAGGAATTCTCAAGAAGTTGTACCTGTAGGAATAGTCGGAGAAGAGTAGGGTCATAGACTCTATACTCTCCATTTAACTGAGTCACTACCAACTGGGAATTCAAGTGAACTTCCAAAGATCGAATCCCATGTGATATGGCTTCCACAAGGAGTTTGATCATGGTGCTATAGTAGATCACACTATCGGTTGTAGGCCCAAGACAAGCACCTCCTGAAGCCACCAGTTGACCTGTGGGAGAATGTATAACCCAAGCAATGGAAGAAAGATTCCGAGTGTGATGGCTAGCACCATCCTCATATCCTATAAAGACATATGAAACCATTGGCATTTTCCAACCAAGCGAGAAGAATGATAAGCAAAAACCGAGGAAAAAGAAAACTAATATAATCCTAAATACTATTAATGTACAACAATTACAAAGGGGAAAACGCCCATGAATTACTGCTCAAGTGTATTACCTCTTGAGATAGATCCATTTATGGGCTCACTCATCACATTTCCCTCATATTGTTCAAGTTCATGAGTGCCCTTCTTCATGACACACCTCACAATGTAAGGATCATGTCACATTGAATTGAACTTTCCTACCTCTAAAGCATATTTTTCCTAGTCATAAACCAAAACTAGATCCTCTTCGAAAAATATCTGAGGGTGGACAGACTTTTCATACTAAAATTTGACGTGCTTCTTATTGGATTCATTTGTCGTTTCTCATCAAGAAGTTCAAAGTGAACAAGGTGATCCTCTAAATTAGAAGTCTCAGGAAGGAGCTTAATGGCTATCTTCAACGAGGGAATCTCATAGTCAATCGGGAGGACAACCTCCATCCCATGAATGAGTTGGAAGGGAAAAAACCCTGTAGCAATATTTACTGAGGTTCGATATGCCCATAACCTCGGATAAAGCATCAAATTCTAGTTTGATTTACTTGTGTTGACTACTCGTTAGAGAATAGTCTTCAAAGACTTATTAATGGCCTTAACCTGACCATTTTCTTGAGAATAGTAAGCATATGAATGCTACTATTTAAATCCCAACTTTAAGGCCAACTCCAACATCATTTTGTTTTGAAAGTGACTACCATGGTCAATGAAAATCTCTCTCAAGACACCAAACCTAGCGATGACCTGATTGAATATGAAAAGAATTGTTTCTCACCATTGTTGGAAAACATAGTCATGGATTTTTCCCACTTCATGAAAGATTCAATTTCCACGATGATGTAATTATTCCCCTTAGCCAAAGCCAGGTGACATGTCATAAAATCCACCCCCCACTTAGTGAAGGGGCAGACGATGATGACATGAAACAAAGGAGCTAGATGCACATGCATTTTTCTGGTAAAAACTTGACAACGATGACACTTTTTGACTGCCTTGATACAATCTTTGAAGATTGTAGGCCAAAATTATCTGGCACACAGGATTTTTTAGGTTGTTGCCAACCCAAAAATATGACTAGCACAAGCTCCACTGTAACAATCATTTAGCACAGTCTCCACCTCCTCATGAGTGAGGAAACAACGAAAGATATAATCCACCCACAAAGTGTCACCAATGATGGGGAAATTTTTTGCTAAGTGGAATATACGTCATCGCTCGTATCGTGAGCAATTTGGAGAGAATTTCAAAGTATGGAGATAAACAAGTATATCCCCATATCAAGGATTAGTGGAAGAAACAAAGAATATACGCTCGTTCGAAAATGAGTCAGTAACAATAGTGTTCTTATATTCTCTAGGAAACTCCAACATCAATTCAATGAAAACCAAATATCTCTTGGACTTAGTAAGATAACGATCCATTTACTATATTTCCCCCCAAAAGTTTGTTTGGTCAAGACATATTGAAATGTATTGACATTAACTATTACAGTGGTCTTGTGGAGTAAAATGTAATGCCGAAGTCTTTGGAAGACTTGAAAAACCACCAAAGCTAACTTCTCTACATGTGAATAATTGAGCTTAGGAACTATCAAGCCTCTGCTAAGATAATAGATTACATGTTCATGGAGCATATCATCCTTTTGAACTATGACCATGTCAATAGTCAATTCCAAGGCTGTGAGATACAAAAAGAAATTTATGCTATAGTCTAGAGGACTAAGCAGGGGGGAATACATGATTTCCTTCATCAACACATCAAAAGAGTGTTGTATGATGATGCAAAATCATTCGAACAAGTGGGACCCCCTTCTTCAACAAGTGCATGAATCCCTTGGTGATCTCAACATAGTTCACTATAAAAAAATCATAGAAAGTTATCTTTACCTTAAACTTCAAAGGAGAGACCATGATTCCTTTATTATACATGATGAAACCAAGAAGACACACTGAAATGATGTAAAATATGCATTTATGGGGATTCAGACGAATCCTATAATAATGACATCTCTCAAACACAAGGCAAATATGTGCAATATGATCCGCTCTTTTGGGAAAGCGAGCAACCAGGTCATTGAGATATGCCTTGAAAATGTGCTTGAGATCGTAGAAAGTAGAAGACATGGCCCATTGGAGAGTAGCTCTAGCATTTTAAGGCCAAAAGGCATTTTACTATAAGTAAATGTTCCCTAGGGACAAATAAATGTTCTCTTATGTTGGTCCTAAGGACATATTTGGATTTGATTTTAGCTCGAGAATCCATCCATAAATGAAAATATATCACTTCTGACACACTCGTCGCTAATATGATCAACAAAAGTTGTGGGGAAGTTGTTCCTTAGGACAAACTTTGTTCAAACCTCTGAAATCCATTCAAACTCGGATAGTTCCCTACTTTTTGTCCATTAGAACTGGGTTGGAAACCTATTCAGTAAGGGGAATAAGGTTGATGAAACCCATCTTAAAGAATTTCTCTACCTTAGCCTTTATCATTTTGGATTTCCTCGGATTTCCTGGTTGTATCCTTTGTCGAACCAAATTCACATTCTCATAAGTTTTGATCTCATGTTCGATAATGCAGGGGTTTATACCTTACATTTCTTCATATCTCCGGGAAAATACGTCATGAAATTCCTTAAAAAGGTCGGTACAAGTATTGACTTTGTCGGGAGAACAACCCATTCCAATAAACACATTTTCCACAACTTCGATATTCCTAAGCACACACAACATGTGTTTCCAAGGGGTTCACAGACCGATATTGATCTCCAAACATGGTGAATCTAAACTCTCCATTCTCAACCATATTGAGTTTCAGGAAGAAGTAGGACCTATGGTGCATGTCCTCCCAAGGTTGTTCATGCCCAGTCATTTCCTTTAGGATACCTTTGTTTGATGGAAAAATTGTATCCAAGAAATCAAGAGAATGGGAAGAGTTTAAGGCCCTGTTGACCAAATTTTGGTCACCTATATGTTCCCTCTCTTGGAATAATAATAAAAAAAACAATATTGGAAGATGAATATTTTCATTGCATAGTCCTCGATATCATCTTTGCCATGCATATCGCGGAATCAAAATCAAAGTCTCTATGACCAAGATACGCATACTTCTGTCCAGAAGTCCAATAGAGGTATTACAAGAAGAAATATGAAAAGTGTTCTAAGTGACATGTTCTCTCCTCTCCTTTCCCTTTACCTCTATTCATTCTCTCATTTTATACTTGGTCATTTTTCCCATTGTCTCATCACTTTCATATTCCCCTTACCATTTTCCACACTTAGCCATTTTTCCTTATTCTTTTCCATGTTCACATTCATTTCCCTTTTCCTTTATTTTCCCACTTCTTTTTATTTTCCTTTCCATTTTTATTATCCCATTTTTCCATTTATTTCCTTTTCCTTTCTTCCTTTCCCAAATTTCACGTAATTACTTTATTTCCCATATATTTCTTTTCATTTTTCATATTTTCCATATTTCACGTGATCCATTATATACTTTCTAGACTTAGTCTTATTTACTATGGCTTACCATGGGTTCGTGGGTTGGTGATATTTCCTAAGAGTATGTTTTATCTCTGCTACCCTCACAATGCACTTTGACTTCCACCACCTTCATAATGCACACAACACTTTTTACTACTCTTTACTTTGTAACTTCTCCAACACTTAGCCAAATATATGAGTTACCGTGGGTTCATGGGTTGGTGATGTTTATTTCATGTTATATGAGTCCGTTCAACCGATTCTCAAGACTTAGAATATTTTACAATTTTTTACCTCTCCTCTCCACTTCACCTACACTTAGAATTTATCACAGTCATTCCTTACTATGTATTATCGCAGGTCTGCGGTGATTTCCTCACCTACCTCCGCATTCACGTAAACCCATGAACCCGCCATATTATTTTAATAATATTTTTCCTATCCTAAGTTCTATGAGGAACATATCCAAGCTTCACGTGGCACTTTATTAACCAATGAGATACATCCACATGGCAGTTAATAATGGTGCCACAAGGAAACTAATTAATGTAGACACGTGGCAACATATAAGAAGTGACACATGGCGTAATTTTATTGGATGGAATATGGTAGATTCTTATTAGTAGATTGTTGACCTACCGGGTGATGACATGTGACAATATTTGGTTGGGTGACTCATCATTGCTAACTGGGCATGCAAAATTATTATTGTATTCAACAATTTTCCAAGGGTTGAATCCTCCAAGCTCCATAGTCTCCTCTCTTCTTTATTTCTTGTCAAGTGTATTGATCCAGGTGGATATTGGTGGCCACCCACCTGTTCCAAATGGCTCCTCTTTTCAGTTTTTAGTGCATCACGTTCTTCTGTACTTCTTTGTAATTGTGGGTTCTACAATTCTGGGGTTTTCTGAAGCCCTACACATCTTCCAGGTGGATACTGGTGGCCTCCCATCTAATCCAACTGGCTTATTTTGTATGTTTTCATGTCAACACATCTTTATGTACTTCCAGGACCGTTTTGGGGCCCTAAACAATCTTTTTTTGGCTCGCCACAATCAAACTATGGACATAGTCAGAGTTTGACGACGTAATGCGTAGTTCTCGAAAATACCTTTCCAATGGGCTATCACGCACCTAAAACAAAGATCATATGCAAAAGTTATGACCCCAGGAAGTTAATGTACCAACTTACCCAAATGGGGTCCACATGACTTTTGACATTTCATCTCCTAAGGTTAGGTTTTTGGATGTCTAGGGTTTTGGCAATCATGTTTATCATAAAAATGCCTTCAAAGCCTCATTGTAATCATCTTCTTGTGAATGAGCGTAGCCATCACATCTCTTCTCAGAGATAAAGCTGCCACCATTCTAGCAAGTCTCACACTCTCTATTTTTATAATATGTTTACAATTCTTTCATTAATAGAAATCAAGTATTGTTGCATTTATCTGTTTCTACCACAACCACTATAGTGACTACCCCAGATGCTACACCTAAGCATACCATTATATAATTGTATAGTATAGTATCTATATATGATGAGGGATATGTCTGCCATCGATGAGTGATAGGGATGAGGGATAGGGATAGGGAAGACTACGATAGGATGAGTGATAGGGCCACCATCGATATTGCAGGAGGGAAGGGGGATTTTGTTGTAAATGTTCCAGATTCCAAAAATCTTTCTAACTAATGGGATGGAAACACACACACACACACACACACACACACACACACACACACACACACATATTTCAAAGCTTTGTTCCATCATATAAGGTTATTAGTGGGGTGGGAAATATTCTTTTTTTATGTAAATAAATAGTGGGCCAACCGCCCTCCTTTTGTCTCTATGGCTTTGCTAGCCTGGAGCTGGCTATTGAGATAATAGGGCCGAGCAAACAGAGTGAGGCAATCCATGTACCTACTTGATAAACAGGAAGCATGTTGCATTGCTCAGATAATAATAGGTGCAAACATTCTTTTATTTTATTCTGGGGTGGGGGGTTTACTGAAATGCTCTTATTTTTTTCTCGGGACATGGTAATCGAGGAACAACCTCATCAATTGAGGTTTGGCCCAGCAACAATTCCAGCTCATTCTCGGATCCGTAGATGGAGGCTCCTTCTTTCATAGTGATTGGCCAAGATAAGGGGCTCCTGGCTCTATAGCAGTGGTAGATTCCTTCAAATCCTCCCATGGAGACTTGTTCCTGGTTCTTCCATAGCCACCGATATCCTAGAGAGACAGATGCACATACAACCAAAACAATGAATGGATGTTGAGCCTATATATTTATATAATAATGAAAGCGGTTACAACTGGTATTTTAGAGAAGGGAGGGGGGACCGTGATAACACAATTGGTTGGGGCGCACAATTTTCATGAGTATTTCATTGTAATATCTCTGCTTTCATTTTGTTCCAAAAATAATCCGGATTAGTGGTATCAGAGCAGGCTGCTCTTGATTGTTTTTTAGCGCATGTCTCCGACGAGGTCTGAGTATAGCCAGGTGGGTCTCGAGTTTGCCTCTCTCGAGGAAAATCACTCTCGCACGCCCAAGAAACCCTCAATGACGACATAAAAGAAAAATGACAGAGCATAACCTGTTGCATCAAGCTCTCGCGTGACAGAGGAACGAAATGATGGAGAATTTTGCACACATCCTTCAACGCTTGCCGATAACAACATGCACATCTTCATCAAGCAACCATTTTGGAGGAACCTTTCCCTTCAAGGTACAAGTTAATTTTGATATTTCCATATTTGAAGGTCAGATAGATGCGGATGCCCTAGATAAATGGTAAAATCTATTAGAAGGTTATTTCTTTGTTCAAAAATTTTTCGACACGGAAAAGATCACCTTCACACTCCTCAAGGCTCTCCCCCATGTCAAACATTGGCGGGAAACTTATTGGGAGAAAAGTTCCACAGAGGAAACTGGAATATATGGGGGTGAGCCCACTTGGGTTTTTTTGTGGATGCAGTCAAAGAACAATAATTTTGTGGATGCGGTCAAATAAAAATACTATCCTGGTGATAACTATGAAGACCAATAGATGAGATGGACCACACTACGACAAGAGAAGAGCCAAACAATGCTGGAGTTCACAAATACTTTCCATACATTACGCACCAAGCTGGGTATCAAAGACTCCAAGCGACATCTGGTTCTGAAATACCGTGGGGTTCTGCATAGGTACATCCAAACCGAAATGGATTTCCTAAACATCTCATCATTGGGAGTTTCCTATCAATATGCTGTCAAAATCGAGCAGAAATTTAGGCACCAGAATAAATGGGAATTCGGGTTTGAAAATCTGCAATAACCAAAGCACGGTAAAGACGACCCTAACCAATAGACTCTAGACAACCAGTCCAAGACACAAGACAAAAATGGTAAAGCAAAGATGAATAATGACACTTGGAAGTGGTTGACTTCCATAAAATCCCCTGGCACAACATTGATGAATGTCGCTCGAAATAGTCATTGGTGGTCGAGGTCAAAGACATAGAGCCGAACCCTGATTCAGAATCTGATCCAGAAAATATTGAAAATAGACAAATCATCGACGCAGACACCACTACTACCGTCACGACCCCAAAAATTCAACTAGAAGAACCAGTAGATCCCGAAGAGAGGGAGCACCTCTTCCATTCACAGATGTGGGTGAAGGGGACCCCATTGCATTTCATTGTTGATAACAAAAACTAGAAGAACCTCATCTCAACTAAGGTCATCAAACAATTGGGGTTGTCGACAACACCACACCCATAGCCATACAACATTGGGTGGCTTCACCAGGGATGAGATCTTTGCGTAAGCTAGTAGTGTCACATGTTCTATGGCATCCATCCCTTCGAGGATGAGGTAGTGTGTGATATTTCCCCTCTTGATGTCTGTGATGTTATTTTGGGCTAACCATATATGTGGAAACATCATGTTGTCTATGATTCTAGACCGTGTAGTGTCATTATTACTCTGGGAGGTCATCTCTACAGGATACCAAAGGTAGTTCCGACTACTGCTCCACCAAAACAATACCGCAAGGTAATATCTCATACTGCAAAATTCATCCTCTTCACAATCTGTTCAAAGGATGCACCGAAGACCACTACAACCACTGCAACCTCAACACCTTCTATCCAACAAAAATAGATTATCGAAGAGACAAAATATATTGTTTCTTCACCTATAATGGTGCCTACACAATGCACCATCCAACCCAGAGACAACAGGTTGGTGGAACAGATTCAACCCCTCCATCAACAATTTTGTGACAGTCTTCCACAAGCCAAGAAGCACAACTTCTCCAACAAGGCACACAACTCACTAAGCGTCAGATTCAAAAAATGATTTCCACTCTTCCTTGGGCACTCAATGCAATGGAGACCATTGCTTCCTAAGGGGGGAGGATTTATCCAGGTGGATATTGGTGGCCACCCACCTGTTCCAACTGGATCCTCTTTTCAATTTTTAGTGCAACACATTCTTCTGTACTTCTTTGTAATTGTGGGTTCTACACTTATGGGGCTATCTGAAGTCCTACACATCTTCCAGGTGGATACTGGTGACCTCCCACCTAATCCAACTGGCTTATTTTGCATGTTTTCATGTCAGCAGATCTTCTTGTACTTATAGGGCCGTTTTGGGGCCCTAAACAATGTTTTTTTGGCTCACCACAGTCAAATTGAAGATGGAGTCAGAGTTTGACGACGTAATGCATAGTTCTCGAAAAACCCTTTCCAACGGGCTATCATGCACCTAAAATGAAGATCGTATGCAAAATTTAAAACCCCAAGAAGTTGATGTACTAAATTACCCAAATGGGGCCCACATGACTTTTGGAGTTTCATCTGCTAGGGTTAGGTTTTTGGATGTCTAGGTTTTTGGCATTCATGTTTATCATAAAAAGGCCTTTAGACCCTAATTGTAATCATCTTCTTGTGAATGAGCGTAGCCATCAAATCTCTTCTCAGAGATAAAACTGCTACCATTCTAGCGAGTCTCACACTCTCTATTTTTACAGTGTCTTTACAATTCTTTCATTAATAGAAATCAAGTATTGTTGTATTTCTCTGTTTCTGGCAATTTTCATGAGTATTTCATTGTAATATCTCTACTTTCATTTCGTTCCAAAAATAATCTGGATCATGTATGTTACACTTAACATTATATACCACTAAGACTCTTTTATTCTTGTACACGTAGGATAATAATATTGAAGAAAAATCGAAATTCAACAAAGGAGGTCAAAATTAAATCAAGGGTCCACATTTACCAATCGAACTTGATTGACGGTCACTGAGTCACGATCTTGTGGATGCCATAACTTGAGCTCTAGGTGTCGTAATCGCGCAAAATTTATACCATTGGAAAGGTATTTCAACATAGAAGATGGTGGTACATGTTTCAAGTGTTTAAAGTTGATACATTTTTCTCAGAAATTAAAATATCAGTCAGCTGCATTTTTAATGGGCCTACATGACAACTCAACTTCATGAGCTCATATCTCAAGATCCGGGTGATGGATTTGCACAAAATTTATATTGTTGGAAAGATGAGACGATGAAGAGAACATAGGAAGTGCTTTAAATGGTGAAAAAGTTGGTTTTCACTTCCAAAAAATTAAATTACAGTCGTCATATTTTAATGGGAAATTAATTAAATTGTGAAAATAAAGGTTTATTTAAAAACTTTTATTAAAAAGGGCAGGAAACAATTTAGACGGTTCTTGTAACTGTCGATGAAGACAATAAAAGGACAACAACAAGCAAGTGAAGACAAAGAGATACCATCATAGTAATTTTATGCTGATCATATCCTTCTTTTTCTTTATCAATTCCTTCATCCAGTTATTCCACCTCTTTTACTACAAAGGTTTAACCGAAGACTGATAACTCCTCTTTTCTTCTTACCAGGTCTTGTTGTTCTTCTACCACCCATCGTCTTCCTTCTAAAATATTATTTCTTGTATTTATTTGCTCTATGGTCATCGGGATCCCCAATCCCAATCTTTAAGACAAACACATTTTAAATTTCAAAGAATATGTAACATACTATGTATTTTTTTAGAAATTTCAAGAGAGCTATTTCGAGAACAATCTTGACCGCGCTTTGTAACCCAGAGTTTCGAATACAAAGTATTTGAGGTTGATCTATCATTATCTTTATTTGAGCTACCCATGTTCACTCTGTTAAAGTTCTCTTTTGCATGTAGATCATCTTCTTTTTATTTTATGTGATCATAAATATTTATCTTAAACTATGATTGATGTGAGGAAATTTTGCTTATTTGCTTTAAATGTGTGAAGTGTGTGATTCCTGGTCCTTTCTCAGGAACTTTCTTTAAAAGAAAACAAAAAACATTTTCCTTTTATTTTCTCGCAATATTTATGCTTCTTTAATTACTACGATGAACTTTTGTCAAGTCCCACATTTTGAATATATAGAAATCCAAAGAAAATCTAAAGAGGAGTACCACCTCTATAAAAACGCAGGGGGATTTACATCCTCGTGAGGTTTTCGTTTCGGCCCTAACGGATTCAAGCGTCAACAGGACCACATGGGCACGATAAGGTGATCTAACTCCTTTGTCTGAGGAGGAGCTAGATTGATGTCTGCAGTGACATGTTGAATAACTTGGTAAGCAATATCTACTCCAGACAAAGGCATAACCATTCCAACATGCTCAAGTCTTTCCATTGAAGTAGACAAAGAGGGTAAGATCCATAGATCCTCAAAGTATGTTGTTCGAAAATAACACACTTGGGTTATGGGAGATGAAGAAATTGACTCATTAGAGCAAGTAGGAACAAAGTTAATATAAGCGATAGGTGTTGCGAAATTAAAGGCTCCCATCAAGAATAGATACATTCCAACACCTATACTCTCAGTGGCTTTCTGATATTTACCAATTAATGGGTCAATAGATCCCATCGATGTAGTTGGGTCAATGTGAGTATATAAAATCTGATCGATCATCACGATCTTCCCTTTATGAGGAAAACAAAGCACTTGGAAAACCGATGATACTATAATTGTCATAGCATAAGTCCAACTACATCCCAATAATAGAATGTAATCGAGTGGAGCATCGACTACTGCCACTTCTATTGAAATGATTTTACTTCCTAATGGGACAGGAAAGGAGGAAATAACCCCATGTGGCCTGAAAGATCGTGCATCAAATTCCATTAATAAAGTTGGATATGGAGCAAGCTCATGTGAGCTAATGGCTCACCAACAAGAAAAATACATGACACATGTCGAAGCACATTCATCCACAACTGTTTTGAAGATGGTTTTCATGCTATACACTACTTGTATATGAAATTTGACACGATAAGGAAGGCAAGGCTTGACATTAGAAGTGTCAAACATGATTACTTGAGAACCAGAGGAATCCACAGCCCTAATAGCTGACAACAATGCACTTTGTTGTGCAGGGAAACTCTGGAGTACTTCCAAGGATGACAGAGCGCATGGTTCCTTGGGCCAAGTTTTCTATAATTAAGTAGTTTTGGGAAGCCTATGCATTCGGGTTGTGCAACGACCGCTTGAACACACCCCTGGGTATACCTGACACTGTCACCCACATATTTATCTATGTGTAGAGGGTTTTGCGGTTCAGGGGATTCTTTTTCCTTTGAATTGGACTCAAGGTTATCATAATTATGAGCCCCGGTCTAAAGGTGAATATTTGATTCCAACATATAAACATTTAATGAATTATTGTCATGCAAGGGTGCCCCTTGGTTGCCCCCTTGTGGATTTCCAACATTATTTGAAGTGCCCAAAGTCATGTGTTGTCCTTGAGGGAAAGGGTTGGTTAATAGAATAGGTTGTTGTTGCGCCAACAAATATTGGGACTCTTCAAGTTTGGGGCATTGGTGCGTTAGATGATCATATTTTCACAACTTACAAGGAAATTTAAATTTATTGTTTTCCTTCTTTGCTCCACCAACATTATTATCAGGTTTATTCACATTAGTATAATTCCCACCTCCCTTCTTATTATTCTTGTTTTTTTTTTCCTCTGGGTTGCTGATTACCCTTTGGATTAACTGACTACAAAACATGTACATCAGACGTTTAGAGAGGGGGAGAGGTTGAACCATGAGCTTGACTAGATGGAGGTGGATGAATAATCATATGTTTCATCTGGTTAGCAACCATATACGCGACAACATTATTTATAGAACCAAAAACACCATCGACATATGGCCCAAGCTTGGGTCTCTAGGGATCGTTACTTGGTTGTGGTGCATTGGGAAATATTTCATATAGAACCCTAAACTGAGAATAGATCAGATCTAACTATTGGGCTCTAAAAATACCTCCTCTTCGACTGTTACTCCCAAAAGAGAGATGTCTTTGGAGATATAAGAAAACAAAGACTTCAAGAACCCTTCCAAAAGAAACTTAGGAGGAATTTGAGCCTTTATCATCCTTTTCCTTCTCCACCATTATTGGATGTGGTCAAATATATGAGTAGCCTTATCTTGACTAAAAGTAGACAAGAGTTCAGTGCCGACATCATATAAGACAAGAAGTTGGAAATGGTTAAGGAATATCATAGCTAAATCATGAAAATGGAAAAAAGATGCTCCTTTTAGCTCGATATACCCTTTCGCAGCTACCTCGATGAGGGTGCGTTGAAACAATTTCAACATGTTGGAATCATCCATTAGCGAGTTTGACGAACACCATAAATGGTGTAAGTTTTAAATCTTTTATAGTAATGCAATGCGCACATAGATTCTTAAGAAAGAAAATAACACAATTGCAATCACACATGTACACAAATATTTACCCTGGAAACCCAAATCGGGAAAACCAACAACCTGTTTAGAGCCACACCTCTATTTCTTATTCATCATTAGCTTTATTGCTTATATATATATATATGATCCTGCAACATCCAAAACCCCTAATCCATTGACCTGGATTAGACTACAACCCTAATTCCTTAACCATAATTAGAAAACCATGGGCTCAAATAACATGCACCACCAAACCACCAAAGGCGAAAAACCGCCCAAACAATTGATGAATAAACCCCCCCAAAACATTTCTTGGGGGTGGCAATAGGGGGACCTACAATCATGCAAAGAATAAAATAGATACCCAACAAATGGAACATCATCACATGATCTCAAGGATCCTCACTAGCTTTTCCCTCCAACTTCAGAATGTTTGACGAGAGTTTGGTCGAGATTGGAGGCCAATTAGGGTTGTGACACACTAGATCACTTGTGAGTTTAAACAAATCTAACAAGTTTGATTAAGTCCCGAGATCGATCAATGAAGGAGTGAGAAATATTGTTAGGATATTTAGACACTTAGGAGTTAGTTAAGATCTACTTGGTCTAATGTTTCGTTAGGTAAAAGTGTGTTTCTTTAGTATGCATTAGTATGCATTTGTAGTTAGGAAATATGATGGTCATGATATGTTCCCGACATAGAGTGATCCAATGGTTCATATTATCCTCGATCTTAATGACCATTGATCCATGGATTAACACCCGATTGGTCCATGATCTCTACTTAAAGAGCATGGAGGGTCATTTTCCGATGATCGATAGTGAGAAACTCTCTTGTAAAATCTCTTTGTAATCTTTTTCTATTGCATTAATAAACTGCTCCAAGAGGTCGCGTTGATTGGGGCCGTGGATGTTTCCCCGTAGGGGTTTTAACACGTCAAAACATCGATGTGTTGATCTTTGATCTGGTTGTGTGAGTGGTTACTGAAGGTGTTCGTCCTCTGTTGGAATACCTGTGTTGTTGAACATGGTATAAGAGCCTATTTGAAGACCTGCTCCTGTTGTAGATCGAGATTGTGAAATTGAGTTATCTCATCTCCATTTTCTTCCATTTCTGTACATTTGTGGTCTCAGAGGACTGTTCCATTGTGTCCGTAGCGCTCGTTTTAGTCAGGAACACTTTCCATTTCAGTCTAAAAGGTTTATGTTTTCCCAAGATACAACCATTTCGGTCAGATCCAAAGGTATAAAGCCTGCATATGCCATTTTAAAATTTTTGCTGAGTATTATTTTGGTTTTATATTATTTGTTTTTGGGTTGCTACTCTTTTATATCTGTGTATGCTCTTTTCCCTGTGCCCTGTACAATCTCAAAAAATCATAAACATATAGGAAAACGTGCATTTTCTAGGTAAGCTAACTGAGATCTAACCCTTGTTGTCATCAAGAAGCGATTTTTTTCTTCTTGTGTGAAAATAGTTTTTTTTTAACAACAACAACAACCCTCTTGCTAAACAATACAATATGTTTTGCTAGACCATTTGTTTAAAAGTTTCCTTATTAAGAAAGAGTTCTTGAGTTCAAGTCTCTCTTTTTGTTACTTTTTTTGAAAAAGTTCATGCTCCATTGTAAAGTGTATTTCACTTCAAGTATACAAGTGAATCACTATAAGTAGCTTTAATATTTTAGAGTTATTTATTTTGCATACAAATTTTATTTTATAAAGTAACTTCATTGTAAAAGTGATCCCCACTTCTTTTTATAAAAGTGGGTCACTTCATAAAGCACCTTACACCATCACGTGGTCCTTTGGTTACCGTTTATGTTTTTTTTTAGAAGGGCATAACTTTCACATCCGAAGTCCATTTTTAGTGCCTTTTTTTTAAAACCGCCTAATTTTTTGAGATCTTTCCATCCTGATCACCAGTTTAAGTTTTTAAATCCATATTATCTACATATTTGATATGACTTCTTCAAGTAATCTTTTTCTTACCAACACCAACTACTTCCATCAGAAGTAAAGGCTTGTATTAGATTACCTTGGGAAAGGAAACGACATCCACTGATGTTGATAAGAAAGTCAAATGGGATAATAGGAATGACGAATCACGTGGATTAATCGAAATGTCCATCTCTCCTAATTTAAGGTTCCACCTTCAATCAATTGATAAACCCAAAGAAGCTTGGGAAAATATTGAATCCGTGTTTGGTAAACACAATATTATTCAAGCACAATAGTTAGAAATCAAGTGTTGACTTTAAGTCCAAGTGATTTTTCTTGCATTGAAGACTATTTATCTAAGTTTAAAACACTCATAACTTTATGTGAAGAATGTAAGAGAAAGATAGATGAAGATCGTTGCATCTGTCTTATTCTTTCTAAGCTAGCTAGTGCATAATTTTTGTTTGTATTTACCTTTTATGCCATGCAAGAGGCTCTAGGGACATCTTATGTAAAACTCACTCTTGAGAAATTTTGTGATGCTTTGATTAGAGAGCAAGATAAGGTTGTACAAATTGGAGTGATCAACACTGCATGTACCTCCAACAAAGCCTTAGTCGTCCATTAGAAAGATAAACCCAAGAATCCCAAGAAGCAACATCCTTGCTACAACAACAAGCAATATAAGGGTCCCAAACTCACTTAGAGAGCTTCAGCTCCTAATGGTGACAAATGAGCAAAATATAAAAATAAGAAGTCTGATAGACATTGCAACTTTTGTGACAAAGATGGTCATGATGAGTCTAAATGTTTCAAGTAGATGGCAGCTTTAGAAGCAACGATGAAGAAGCACAACATCAATATTGATTCTACTTCTTCTTCTTCTTCTCATGGACATGCACTATCTGCTTCTGGTTTCTCCTTCAATACAACTTCTACTTCTACCTCTGATGAGTAGCTTATTGATTCTGAAGCATCTTATCAAATGGCTAAGGATAGAGACATATTTTCTGCTCTAAATGATTGTAACACCAAGAAAATATTTGTTGGTGATGATAGATCTCTTAGTGTTGAAGGATCTGGAACAATTCAAGTAGAAAATGGTCATTTCAATGATGTATAATGTGTTCCAAGTCTTTCTTGTAACCTTCTATCATTATATCAAATCACTCATTCAGGTGAAGGTAAAACTGTAGAGTTTTCACCTCACCAAGTTGTAATCAAAGATCTAAAAGATCCTAAACATGTTCTTGCAATTGGAATTGCTGATGATATTACTAGGTTGTACAAGTTTGACAACTTTGGGTCATCATCTTTTTCATCAGATTTTGTTCCTCATAGCGATGACTTGAGCAAACTTTGGCATGAGCAGTTTGGTCATCTACACTATCGGTCATTGCAACAACTATGTAATCAATAGATGGTGACTGGTCTTCCTCCTGTTTCATGTAGAGATGGTGTTTGTTCCGGTTGTGTTCTCGGCAAACATCGTCGGGATAGTTTTGACAAAGGTGCCTCTTGGCACGCCTCATGCCCTTTGCAGCTTGTTCATAGTGATTTGTGTGGTCCACTTTATTCTCCTTCTTTTTCTATGTGCAAGTATTTCTTAACTTTCATTGATTACTTTTCTGGACGTACTTGGGTTTACTTCTTAAAAATTAAGAGCGAAGTTTTTGACAAGTTTTTGGCCTGCAAGGCCCTTGTAGAAAAGCAATCTGGACATCAATTCAAAGGTTAAGAACATATAATGGAGGTGAATATGTGAACAATAATTTTATAAGTTATTGCACTACACAGGGCATCCAAATGCAACACACCGTTCCATATACACCACAACAAAATGGTGTTGCTGAGAGAAAGAACCGCACATTAAAATAAATGGATAATTTTATGATCCAATCTAAGGGATTAAGTCTAAAGTATTGGGTGGAAACCATCAACTGTGAAAATTACATAGTAAATCACACTCCCACAAAGGCTCTTACAAATATAACATTGGAAGAAGTTTGGACTAAAATTAAACTAGATGTAAGCCACTTCTATGTATTTGGCAGTATAGCATGGGCTCACATTCCTCATGAGAAAAGGAAAACATTGCAGCCTAAAAGTGAGAAGTGTATATTTGTTGGTTATTCTAAAGATGTCAAAGGTTATAGACTTCTTCAACCACATTGTAATGAAATTATTATTAGAAGAGACGTTAAATTTGATGAAAATATCTTGGCATGCGAGCCTAATTCGACGTTTGTGCCTTCTTTGGCTTGCGAGCCTAATTCGACATTTGTGCCTTGTTCGACCTATTAGCCATCTTCGACGTTTGTGCCTTCTTTTGTTCTGGTTTCTTCTTCAAGTGATGAAAATGAGGATGAAAATTCACCTCCGCCTGCTCACCTTCCTCTAGATGAGTCCTTTGAACCAACACTTGCTCCAACTCCATTGCTTCCTAGATGGGTCCGTTCAACACGAGAAGCAATCGGTGATCTTGTCAGTGATCCTTCAGATCATCGTCGGACATGTTCACAGTTTCAACGGGCCTCTTCTCTTTTGGCTTAAGTTTCAGAGAATCATGATCCATAGACATTTTCAGAAGCTTTAGGTCATCCAGATTGGGATACAACAATGAATGAAGAGTATCGTTCTTTAATGGAAAATGATACTTGGGATCTTGTACGTCTTCCAAAAGGAAGAAAAATTGTCATATGTAAATGGGTATACAGAACTAAGTATGCATAAGATGGAAGTGTTGAAAGACATAAGGCTCGATTATTTTCCAAAGGATTTTCCCAAGTTGAAGGAATTGACTATAATGAAACCTTTGCCCCTGTAGACAAAATGAATTCCATCCGCCTTGTTCTTGCCCTTGTTGCCTCACATAAATGGGAGGTCCATCAGATGGACGTTAAATCCTCCTTCTTGCATGGATATTTTCAAGAAGAAATCTACATGGAACAACCTCCTGGCTATGTCGAGAATGACTCTAGCCTTGTTTGTCTCCTTAAGAAATCTCTTTATGGTCTCAAGCAAGCTCCTCGAGCTTGGTATGCCAAAATGGACAACTTTCTTATTGCCACTGGATTCTCTAGATGCCATTTTGATCCTAATGTTTATACCAAGAAAGTAGGAAGCCATCTCATAATCCTTGTCCTTTATGTTGATGACCTTATCCTTACTGGTAGTGACTCAAAAATTTTAAACCATGTGAAAACCAACCTTAAGAAGAAATTTGAAATGACAGACTTAGGATTTTTGCACTATTTCCTTGGCCTCCAAGTTTTACAAAACAATGAAGGGATTTTTCTTTCCCAGTCTAAGTATGCTTGTAACCTTGCTCATCACTTTCACATGGACGATTGTAAACCATCCCCTTCTCCCTTCCAGTCTGGAGTCAAGCTTGCTCCCACCTGTACTTCTCCCTTCCATTCTGGAGTCAAGCTTGCTCCCACCTGTACTTCTCCCAAAGTTGATGCCACCTTGTACCATCATTTAGTTGGTAGCCTCTTATACTTGACTCATACCCATCCTGATCTTTCCTTCGCTATTGGTCTTGTTGCTCGTTATATTAAAACACCCCATGAAAGCCATTGGAAAGAAGCTAAAATGATACTTTGCTATGTCCGTGGTACAATTTAGTTTGAGATACATTACATATCAGGGGGGACTCCTTTATTGGTTGGTTTTACTGATTCATATTGGGTCGACGACCCTGATGATCAAAAGTCTACTGCAGGTTATGTTCTCAGCCTTGGTTCAGGACCTGTCACTTGGGACTGTAAGAAAAAACATGCTATTGCACTTTCTTCAACAGAAGCAGACTACCGAGCAACAGTAAATGCAAGTCAGGAAGCCTTATGGCTTCAACAGATTCTTTCTGAGTTTGGCTTCTAGCAACAACATCTAACCAGCCTTTGGTGCGAAAATCAGAGTGCCATCAAGCTCGCCAAAGACCCAGTTCAACATCAACAAAACAAACATATCGAGTTACACATGCACTTCATCAGAAATGTCATTCATGATCAAGTTATTGAAGTGCTCTTTTTCCCTATAGAAGATCAAGTTGCAGACATTTTCGCAAAGTCTCTTACAGAAGCGAAGTTTTCCAAGCTTCGATCTATGTTAGGAGTTCAAGAAGTTGTCATTAAGGGGGGATAGGCTCTAATGCCTCCTTCCTTCTCCTATTGTGTCACTATTTTAAATCCTTCAATCCTATCCCAAATTGTTCTTAAGGGGGGATGTTAGGATATTTAGACACTTAGGAGTTAGTTAAGATCTACTTGGTCTAATGTGTCATTAGGTAAAAGTGTGATTCTTAGTGTGTTTCTTTAGTATGCATTAGTATGCATTTGTAGTTAGGAAATCCGACAGTCACGATATGTTCCTGACATAGAGTGATCCGACGGTTCATATTATCCTCGATATTAATGGCCATTGATATGTGGCTTAACACCCGATTGGTCCATGAACTCTATTTAAAGAGCATGGAGGGTCATTTTCCGATGATTGATTGTGAGAAACTCTCTTGTAAAATCTCTCTGAAATCTTTTTCTTTCGCATTAATAAACTGCTCCAAGTGGCCACGTTGGCTGGGGCCGTGGATATTTCCCTTTAGGGGTTTTACCACATCAAAACATTGGTGTGTTGATATTTGATCTGGTTGTGTGAGTGGTTACTGAAGGTGTTTGTCCTATGTTGGAATACATGTGTTGTCAAAAAAATATTACAATAACCTGCTCGCAACATTTTCCTATGGTGCAAGTGTCATCATGAAGATAAACACTCTCCAAGGGAGCTGAGGCAATGGTATATCATTAATATCAGGTACCGTGATATTTCCCCTCGTAGTCACCCGTGTGGAACCTAGGAATGAAAACTATGGTACCAATTCACAATAAGATCCCAGGGGGAATCACCGTCATTCGAGACTGCACATATGGGAAAGGTAGCTAAGCCCGAAGCTCCAAAAGTATCGACATCTCAGGGGGCCAAATGGTACTTAGGAAACCCCCAAATATGTAGCAATACACAAACTCTTAGAAAAATGAGAGAGGGGATATCTCCTTCACTTATCCTCAAACAAACTAGAGTTTAACACTTGTGTTAGAGGAGCTTCCCCAAAAACACCTATGCGAGATTGGATATGAATCACTCACTAGTCAAATATCTATGTTTGAATCACTCACTAGTCAAATATCTATGTTTGAATTTGAGTGGCCTTTGAGAGTTAATTGTCCAACGTATCCAAAGGCCTTACACCTAGACTAATTGGTGTTTCTATAAAAGAAAAAGTCTAGTTAATTTTAAGTTATCATTCATTTTAAGGGTTGTTCTTTACTCAGAAAGTGGAGGTGAAACCAATGATGTTTTTAGATACTCTTGTATAAAACCACTTGTAAGAACATTGTCATATTATCAAATTAAGCTTGTTATTTAATGTAAACAATGTAAAATGAACAATTAAATGCAAACTCTTAATCTTTATAATTCAATCCTTTTCCTTTTTCAGTAATGTATGCACAACTACACTTTTCGTTTCAGAAAGAACTTGGCACTTGATGCAACCTAAGAAATCCTAAATGTTCTGCAATGCGACTACCTTTTCAATGAAAATGCTAAAGAAAGACATGTGCTAAGAACAATATCTTTTTCTTTTAAAAAACAAATGCACAACAACAAATAAAAAAAGAAACTGATCTATGTAAAGCAAACTAGCCTTTTGTTTATTACTTTTGAAGCAAAAACTATAAAACAAAGAATTTTTTTCTCTTTTTGATTGAAAACAAGAAATGTAGGATGGAAAAGTAACAGACTCAAATCAATAATTCAAGCTTTAGTTAAGATCGCAACAATGATCAAGAAATAGAGAGAACTACAAAGATAACTTTTCTTACAACCATGCCATTCAAGAGTAACTAAAGAACACTAAGAAGCACAAAAAACTTTGTTTTTCTTTGACTTTAAAGACTTTAACTATCTTATGAGACCAAATAACACTTTCAGACAACCCAGAGACTTAGAAAGAATCTCAACAAGCAAAGTCAGGGCTCTAAAAGACTAGTAAACAGAGAAAAACCTATTTTCCAGAACTCATACGCTTATGCTATTGAAGAAACCCATGTATATACACTACTAACCCTTTAGAAACATGTGTATATATGCTAGTGTACTTGGGGGAATGTGTGTATGTAACTCAAATCTCCAAAAAAGACTTAGACAAATATGAATTAAAGCCTAGGACTGAGTGCTACAAGTCTGAAAGAAAATACAAGGGAGAAAACATAAAGAAAACATAGACTAAAATAAAAACAAAAGCAAACAACCAACTAACCCAAAGGAGAACGCCCCAGTGGAGTCATTGATTATGTTTTAGGGATTTCTCCCCTATGACCTAGGTTAAAGGTCACACAGAGAAGGAACCCAAAGAATCGACTTAAACTTAGAAAATAATTAAAATGTATAACTAACTAACTACTAGCGATTGAGAACCACTCACCTGGATGCCAAAGTTCAGAGTAGACTCTTCTCACATGTCCCTGCTCCAATATCTCACTCCAGTATTCCTCTTGCTATCCTACACACAAAGAGAGGCAACACTGAAATCAAAGCAATTATAGTAACTAACTTCTAACTACCTACAATAATCTAGGATCAATTATTTAAACGTTCACCAATCATATGCATTTATTTATAAAAAAACAAATAAACAACACATAATTGGGATTTGAAAAAGATATTTCTCATTAATTTCAACAACAAATAACATGGAAAGATGTTATCTGATCCAAGCTGCGACATTGATTGGAAACCCCTATCCAAATTCCTCTGCCCGAGCCAGTGAAGACAACTTCACCACGTAACTTCTTGCTTCGAATAGGTGATGGAAAGAGACTGACTCTCTTCCTCTTAAATGGATAAAAAGGGAAAGGTGTTGGAAACAAGGGTTTCTAGGAATGAGAGAGACGATCTTAAAATCTCGGGATAAATAGCTTGTAGACTTAGGTAGAAGTTGGCTAGCATAAGGTGTTTCCCTTTCTCCTCCACCAAATGACCTTATTTATACCACAAAAAGTTGGTTGGAGTGGTTAGGCACAAGCAATAAAAGGTCATTGATGTGAGAAACCTATGAAATTTGCCCAAAAAAGTGCATTATGCACGTATTTTATTTTTTTGGTGCAAATTGAGTGCATATGCAAGTTGCTGAAGGGAATCATGCGTATACAAAGTTGCATACACTCTATGTGAGATGAAGAGTAGCATATGACTAGCCAAAGAGTTTTTTTTTTTAAGATTGAGGAGGAATTTTGGTATGCAATTAAAGATGGATTTGGGATTATGACCATCAAGTGCATCTATGCATATGATGTGGCAAAACATGCTATAACATAGTGGTCTGTAAGAGGGAAAACTTTCACTCCTACTAGATGCCTCTGGGTGTTGGGCCATTAACCTATTTCCTTATGTCCAAGGAAGGCAAGCTCTTAGCTAATCAAAAACAATTTTAGGTCTAACTCTATGACCAAAAGACAATTTCAACCTATATAATATCTACAAAAAAAATTAGTATTATGTACTCTTATTGTTGAGATTACAATAGTGGACTCATGTATTTTCAAGTAACATCTAACCTTAATCCCATACATAAAATCATATACTATTCTCAGTTATAATTTAATAATTTAACCTCTTTACCAAGAAGAATGATATATATATATATATATATATATATATATATATATATATATATATAGTTATAACCTTATATATAAACCCTTACTACTTAGGTAGAGTTTGAAATTTATAATTCTTAAAAGATTATATATATAATGTTTTAAGAATGATAAACTTCAAAGTCAAAGTTAACATAGTATGATACTTACTTTAATTTGAATCTCTCCTTTGCAAAAGTAAGTTAACATAGTATGATACTTACTTTAATACGAATCTCTCTTTCGCAAAAGTAAAAACTACCTTTATCTATTATGGAATTGTACCTTTATCTACCGTAGTATATATTATTACCCATTGTTTCAAAATGTGCAAAGACACATCGATAAAAGAGGGATTGTATGTTTCAAAATGTGCAAAGACACATCGATAAAAGAGGGATTGTATAAAAATAATAACAAATAAGAAAAATGAGTTTAACATTGTTTAATTTTTTACTTTACAAATTATTAATTGTTTAGTTTTTACTTTACAAATTATCAAGAGTCAATCTATGGCTTTGAAAACAAGACAAAGACAATGTGTCAACACACTTTTTTTATGTAGCATATATGCATGCAGTTACAACTTGCTAAATTTACCTATTGCAAACCAATTGAAGCATAAAGTCTATTGCAAACCAATAACAAACCAATTGAAGCATAAAGTCTATTGCAAACCAATTGCTAAATTTACCTATTGCAAACCAATAACAATTATAAAAACACATTGAAATATAAAAATCATACTAGCAAAGATGTGCACATATGCATTTCATGTTAGGTGAAAATTCATTGAGCTAGTAAAAATTAAGGTAAGAGCTTATTAGATGAAACACAAACCTACACAAATCTATTAAAATGTCACATATTTCTAAGTTACAAAGCTATCAAAGATTTTGAAAGAAAATCTACAAGAGATGAGGTGAAATGCTCTAATCTATGCATAAATCAATACACTAAATCCTATGAAATATATGACAAGTATTTTCCTTTTTTCAAACATCCAAAAACACATTGTTTTGACATGAACCAAAACTATATTACAATGTATATGATAATATGGATATTCTCAAAACATAAACATATGTTGATAGCTTGTTATTTATTAGTCCCTGCCGAAGGCGTAGAGGGACTATAGAGATCGATAATTCGTTGGCTTCATATTAGTTTGTCCTTTGACTAAAAATATTTGTATAATCTCTATTGTTGAAACTAGAGAACTAAAAACATTATTTTTTATATAATAAAAAATATCATATATGTCATGATCTGATTGGACAACAGATTGGAGGTCTTATTGCTAGCTTCGCTATTCTCAATGTTTTATATGTTAGCATATCCAAAGTTTTTGATCATCTACGGTCTTTTTGAATTTTTACTAATTTTATTTAATTGTTTAGATATCCAAAGTTTTGAGCATCGAGAGTCAATTTTTTTATTAGTTGACTTCGTATTAGTTTGTTCTTTCACTAAATTGCTTTTGCATAGTCTCTATTGTTCGACCTATTGTTATTGTTATTATTTTTTATTGTTATTATTAAGTACCTAAAGAGTCATTTTTATTATTGCGTACGTAAACAAGCCTGCCACACTACATTCTTTCTTAAATGTTTACACAGCGCGAGGCCCTTGGACGATCCTGACAACCTTAAATGTTTACCTAACATGCCTCACAGCCTTAAATGTTTACTTTTGTTTTTTTGTAAATAAAAAAGAAGAACCTTATATTATATCACGAGTGTACAACTGTAATTCGCTTGGCAACCACCTGTTCCGCCACATAAGGGAAACCAGAACATGTGGCTCCAAGCGATGATATGTCTATCATGGCTGAAATATAGTTTACAAAATTGTGGAGAAAGCTAAAAGTTTCAACAGGAACTTTGTTCCAACTAGCTAGCCTAGGGCTGGCTTCATTCAAAGATGCCATTACTAAGATAGTTACATAACTGTAAAAAAGAGTGAAAATATAATCACTATTCATTCTAAAAACTGTAATTGACAAAAAACCAGAGTCGGGGGTGGGCCGCGTCAAGCCATTGGGGAACTTGGATGTCCATGAGAGGTGTAGAATGGGACAAACTTCTGCTTGCAAGTGGGGCAGTGTGCTTGCATTGGGGCATCTGAGAATGCCTCGAACAACAAATCCAATCACTGGTTGATTGTCCTTTGGCCATGCACCTGCTCGTCCTGCCACTGCCGTATGTCAAGGAGGAGCTCAAGATGCTTCACTGCCAGATGATAGGTATAGTGTGAGCCCTCCTCTCCGCCATCTGTGCCTGTATCTTTCGTTGTAATTGGGTTCTCCCCTGCTTCTGTCAGTTGCCATCTTGGAGGGATTTCCTCCTCCACAATGCATCCTCCATCCCCCCAGTAAGGCTGGTGGCCAAGGGCAAAAAGACTAGGGAGGCATGCCTCGGAGGGTGGCCCTATCTTGTTCACCAACCTCGGGCCTGGTTGCGAAGCTAAAGGTGGCCCTGTGTCAACCAACTTCGGGCCAGGATGTTGAATTAGAAGTGGTGCTTCCTCTTTGACCGTGTTGAGGCATTGAGGTGCCTCTTCTTTCGAAGTGCTAGCCGAAAAATGTTGAGGCGACGGTGGAGGCTGCACTGTGGGGTACGGGGTCTCCATTTTTGGTATGCACAAGGAAGTCTGAGTCTAAGTCTAGAGCAAGGGTGGCGAGATCTCCATTTTTGGAGTGCGCAGGGTGGTCTGAGTGCTTCTGGTGTGTCTATGGGGGTGGCTAAAATGGGCAAGTAAAGCTTGCTGAGAGGCTGTGAGTCGGTTGTCTCGGGTGATGGCATTCTTGTTCTTGGTGCCCCGCTTGGGCTTGCCTTGCTCTCAGGGCATGGTGGGAAGAACCAGGGGATGGGGGAGATGCAAGGGGGTCGTGGGGGGGCGATGGTGGTCAGGGAAAGATCGGAAGGCACACAAAGTGCGAGCGATGAAGCCAGGAGGGCCGAGAAGCACAATGCAAAAGTGGTAGCATGCAACAAACATGAAAAAATGCACGCCTTGGTCATCTTTATCACAACTTGGAGCCATTGATACCCCTCCCATCGCTATTGAAGGCTGACGGGACTGGTTCAGGTGCCTGCTACCTGTGGCCTGGCTGGATCGCTCGTCCAAGAGCTCCTCCAGGTGCACTGAGTTAACTTCCCTCATGGTGTGTGCCATGGGGAGTTAATACTTCGGGGGTGGCGGCTTGGGACATTAACTCCCCCCGCCATCTGTCCCTGCCAAATGTCCCCCTCCTCTTGCCAAGTGTCACACCATCCAGGTGAGCCTTAAATGTTTACTTAACAAGCGTGTTGCAATACATTTTCCTCCGATTTTTTTATACAATGTTCTCTGCAGTGAATATGGGCAATATTGTTCTTCACTGACATTGCTGGTTCACTGGTTGATGCTTGCTCATTGGTTCGGTGGATGCTGCTTATTTTTGTTTGATTCAACTTTGCAAAGTTGAGGTCCTGCAGTTGCACTTGGACCTCTTGGTTCTTGTTCACTAGTTTGATGTTTTCTTGTTGCTCTTCTTTGCTTCAACTTTGCAAGGTTTGGGTCCTGCGTCCGTTGTTCGACCTATTGTTGCAGACCGCAGTTCGACCTGTTGTTGTAGTTTGCACGGTTGGGGTTCTGCAATCGCGATTGGAACTGCTCTTTTTTTGTTCCCCATTGACGGGCAGGTTTCAGTGCCATGGTTTCCTTCCTATTCGTTGTTTGTTGTTTGCTATTTCCAGTTTGCAAGTAAAAAATTTCAATACTCAGAATGTCGGGGTCAAAATCCTCTTGCAAAACATCTTTGTATGTTACTACTACGACCATAGAACCAAGGGTGTGGTGATGTCTTGGTCTTGTTCTTAAACGTCAATGTTCCACATAGAAGCCACCTCTATCGCAACTATAGTGACATATAAAAAGGAAACCAAAATTTTCTCCTCATTTTTTCTGTTCCTGAAAACCATACGTTTGGTGCATTTATTTCAGGTCGTTCCCTTCCAATCACATGTGCCCACTTCCATGTCCTGGACATCAAACCGGGACTCATTGGAAAATAACAATGCAAAAAAAATATGAGGTACACTCTGAAAAAAAATGCACCAATTGTATGGTTTTCAGGCCGTTCCCTTCCAATCACATGTGCCCACTTCCATGTCCTGGACATCAAACCAGAACTCGTTGGAAAATAACAATGCAAAAAAAATATGAGGTACACTCTGAAAAAAAATGCACCAAACGTATGGTTTTTAGGAACAAAAAATGTGAGGAGAAAATTTGATTTCCTTTTTTATTCGTCACTATGGCTGCAGAAGAGGTGGTTTCTGTGTCGAACATGGACATTCAGGAACAAGCCCAAGACAAGATTGCAATCATATTTCTCTGGTCGTGGTAGTCACATACAAAGATGTTCTGCAAGAGGGTTTTGACTCAAGCATTCCCAGTATTGGAATTTTTTACCTACAAACTGGAAAAAAAAATAAACAACGAATAGGGATGCAACCATGGCAGTTAAACTTACCAGTGAATGGGGAACGATAGAAGCACAGTTCCAATCGCGAATGCAGAATCCCAACCGTGCAAACTGCAACTTTATTAAATGTTTACATAGTGGGAGGCCCTTGGATGGTCCCGACAGCCTTAAATGTTTACTTAACATGCGTGTTACAATACATTTTCCTCCGATTTTTGGATACAATCTTGTCTGCAATGAATTTGGGTAGTATTGTTCTTCACCGACATTGTTGGTTGACTGATTGATGCTTGTTTGTTGGTTCACTAGATGCTGCTTATTGTTGTTTGATTCGACTTTGCAAAGTTGAGGTGATGCAACTGCAGTTGGACCTCTTTGTGCTTCTTCACTTATTTGTTGTTTGCTGCTTGCTCTTGTTTGCTTCAACTTTGCAAGGTTGGGGTCCTGCATCCGCAGTTGGACCTATTGTTGCAGTTTACACGGTAGGGATTCTGCATCCACGATTGGGACTGCGCTTCTGTCATTCCCCATTCACCGGTAACTCTCAGTGCCATGGTTTCATTCCTATTCATTGGTTATTGTTTGATATTTCCAGTTTGCAAGTACAATTTTTCAATACTGGGAATGCCTGAGCCAAAATTCTCTTGCATAACATCTTCGTATGTGACTACTACAAGTAGAGAAACATGAGTGTGATGTTGTCTTCGTCTTGTTCTTGAACGTCGATTTTCAACAAAGATCCCACCTCTGTCACATCCATAGTGACATATAAAAAAGGAAATCGATTTTTCTCCTCGTATTTTCTATTCTTGAAACCATACGCTTGGTGATTTTTTTTTCATGTTGTTCCCTTCCAAAACGTCTTGTTTCCCTTTGAACGCCAATGTTGGGCACAAAACCCGCCTCTGTTGCAGCCATAGTGAGATATAAAAAAGGAAATCGAATGTTCTCCTCATATTTTCTGTTCCTGGAAACCATACGTTTGACAGAGAAACAAGAGTGTGCTACTGTCTTGGTCTTGTTCTTGAACGTCGATGTTGGACAGAGATCCCATCTCTATCGCAACCATAGTGACATATAAAAAAATGAAATCGATTTTTCTCCTTGTATTTTCTGTTCCTCAAAACCATACGTTTGCTACATTTTTTTTCATGTTGTTTCCTTCCAAAACGTCTTGTTCCCCTTTAATTGTCAATGGTCGAAACATAACCCACCTCTGTTGCACCCATAGTGAGATATAAAAAAGGAAATGGAATGTTCTCCTCATATTTTATGTTCTTGAAAACCATACGTTTGAGTGCAATCTTGGCACTGAAACTTACCCATCAATGCGGAACGCCAAAAACGCAGTTCCAATCACGGATGCAGAATCCCAACCGTGCAAACTGGAACAACATGTCCAATTACAAATGTAGGACTTCAACCTTGCAAAGTTGAAGCAAACAAGAGCAAGCAACAAACAACAAACAACAAACCAATGACTCAATTGACCAGGCACTATTTTGTGACTATTATCAGACTACTGTTTTGTGATAGGATTCCAGAATAGAGGGAGCGGGCATGGCCACGCACTGTTGTGGATAGAGGGTGCACAGGTCTATGGAAATGATAACAACTCACAGATTGAGCAGTTTCTGGACAAATACATGACATGCAACACAAATCATTTAGATCTAGAGCTTGCCAAATTTCATAGACATTATCATACAAGAAGCTGTAAAAAGCGAAAAAAAATTCACGTTTCAGATACAACTTCCCTGTGCCGCCAATGATAACAACAAGAATCGTAGAGACAATTAGTTTGGAGGACAATGTTCTCATTGAGAAATATAAATCTTTGTTCTCATTTCTAGAAAAAGGAGAATTTGATGTTAAGCCCTAATATTGGCTCATTACCCCTTAATTGGGGCATATTATATTAGTAATGTTATTTTATTTATGTCGGCTTTAGGCCATTAGTTGTAATTATACCTCCTAGTCTCCTATATATACCAAGGAGACATTTTCA
>ML799614.1:180088-199433 GCA_009831015.1 Picea engelmannii
TTTTAAGACTACAACCATACAAACAGATGTCCCTCAAGCAAGCCAAGAAGGATAATAAATTATCACCAAAGTACTATGGCCCTTATAAGGTGTTGCAAAAGATCGGTACTATGGCATACAAATTGGAGCTGCCTGCATCTTCATGAGTACACCCAGTTTTCCATGTTTCATGCTTAAAGAACGTTATAGGTGACAAGATCCCAGTTCAAACTATATTGCTAGAACTTGATGAGGAAGGCAAAATCATATTGGAGCCTGAAGCCATCACTGACACACGAATTCGCCAGCTGAGGAATAGATCCATTTCAGAGTATCTCATTAAATGGAGGAAACCACCAGCTGAAGATTCCACTTGGGAAGATGAGTCTTTTATACAGAAGCATCCAGAGTTACTCAAGCGTCGCAGACAACACTTGTCTCAAGGGGAGGGGCATGTTAAGCCCTAATATTGGCTCATAACCCCTTAATTGGGGCATATTATATTAGTAATGTTATTTTATTTATGTCGGCTTTAGGCCATTAGTTGTAATTATACCTCCTAGTCTCTTATATATACCAAGGAGACATTTTCATTTTGAATGATCTTGTATTTGAACATTTAAATGGGGTAAAGGAGGTTGCCCCCTCGAAGAGGCTTATTATCTGGAATTATCTCTTTTTCAAGGCGTTGAGTACTTTTTCTGAGGATTTTCTATGCTATATTGATATTTGGTTCTTAACATTTTATGACTTAATGAGATTCCAAGACTTCTTGGCAGAGCTAAATGTAACAGAAGATGAGTACATCCAATACATACAATCTACACTTAAACAACCAACAATTTTCCTTAAATGAAAACTTTTACATATATGGAACAACAATTTCTCCAAGGACCGGCCAGTTATGTGGAATGAAAATAAAAACGCACAGTATGTCCTCAATGCATATGCTACAACATCATATTGTACCTCGTACATGACAAAGGTTGACAAATCTATGGCAAGTGCATTCCGAATAATACACAAAGAACATGAAAAAAATCATATTGATATTATGCAAATGATACGTGCACTTGGAAATACATTGCTTAATCTTCAACAAATGTTTGCTCAATAGGCATTCCACGTTGCACTTTCCCTGCCCCTGGATTGTGGTTCAAGGAAATGTGTCTTCACAAACACATCTCCACTTGAGACACACAAATTGGAACATCGTTTTACATTTGGGCCACCCAAAATACTATTAAAAAAATACAATATGAAAAATGTTGAAATAGATATAAACAACATCTCTTTGAACTTGAACCAGAGTTTGTCGAGCACCAACTATATTTCATAGGTGAGAATTTTTTTCCCATAGTTAATGTGTTTCTATGGTTTGATAGTTATCAGACTAAGTGTTTTTGTGTGAGGGATAAAGTTATTTTCTCCCTTTCTTTTTCCTCTTCTATACTTACCTATTTTCCCCTTTTCTTCTTCCACTCTATTATCCGATTCTGGTTCTATACTTAGTCACGTTTCTATGCTCACGGGTTCCCGGGGTGGCGAACTGAAAAATCCTCATCTCCATTTATATCTTCACATCACGAGTCCAACCGACCGTCGTTCGTTTGCATACTTAGCCAATTTTATTGTCGCGGCTTCGCGGGTAGGCGCTATCGAACTCTCATTCCCCGTGTTCGGGGTCTACATCTTGCATCCAAAACTTTGGTGATCTACAATTCGACCCCATACTCCTCAAACTCGCAAGCCTCACTCTACTTACGATGACTCCGTCTGACCGCCCTACCTTTCCATATTTAGTCGAGTCTTCAAAGTTTCGCGAGTTCACGAAATCCCGGGTTCACAAAAGTTTGAAAGCATTTTTAGCTCCCCTCCATCCCCACCACCTTCGCCCCTTCCCAATGCACATTAATTATGCTTTTACTAGTGACAACTCACCAAACAGGTTCCAAAAGATTGAGATTAATAAGCAGAAAGCTCGAGGACATCTCCCATTAAAACACATTAATGGGATAAAGTTGTGTGAGGGATAAAGTTTCGTGTCTTCCAAACAACACCCAGAGTTCCGCGATATACAAATTGATAGGCGAACATTCCGCGATATACGTATTCACAGGCGGGCTCCCGAGTTGGCGGGCTCAAGATTGCGCTTATATTATAAATTTTGAAGAAGCCTTAAAAAGTAATTTAGTTATAAAAATAAAAAAGATTATTTTATATTATTAAGGGTTGATCATGTTAAAATTAAGTGTTCATGATACCATTAAATTTAATTATGGTAATTCTTACTTTATTTAAGTGTTGTTGTGTGAGGGATAAATTTCTTTTCTCCCTTACTTTTTCCTCTTCTATACTTACCCATTTTTCCCTTTTCTTCTTCCCGTCTATTATTCATTTATGGTTCTATACTTAGTCGCGTTTCTATGCTTGTGGGTTCCCGGGGTGGTGAAATGAAAAATGCTCATCTCCATCTATATCTTCACATCACAAGCCCGACCAACCACCGTTCATTTGCATACTTATCCAATTTTATGGCCGTGGGTTCGTGGGTAGGCCCTATCAAACTCTCATGCCTCGTGTTCGAGGTATACATCTTGCACCCAAAACTTTGATGATCTACAATTCGACCCTGGACTCCTCGAATTCGCAAGCCTCACTATACCTACGATGAATCTGTCTGACCACCCCACTTTTCCTTACTTAGTCAAGTATTCAAAGTTTCCCGGGTTCACAGACTCCCGAGCTCACAAAAGTTTGAAAGCATTTTTCGCTCCCCTCCATCCCTGCCACCTTTGCCCCTTCCCAATGCACATTAATTATGCTTTTACTAATGACAACTCACCACATAGGTTTGAAAAGATTGGCATTAATAAGTGGAAAGCTCGAGGACATATCCCATTAAAACGCATTAATGGAAGAATATTATGGGATGTGATGATTTTTTTGTGTCGATCTTGAATTGGAAAAAAATTGTTGGTTATTTTGGTTTTTTTAAGTCATCATCATAGTAAGAATGCAATATTGTGCTAGCCCACTGTCATCTACAAAGGTGTTGACGTCATGTCCCTCTTTAATACTGTGCATATATTATAGGTTGTCATATTTGAGAATATGCTTGCATATGAAAATGTTAACTCATATTTTCTCTATCACCTATGCATTTGAGAAAAATTTGCGAGCCGAAAACACCCTTCACATTAGAACATGGTTTACATTTGGGCCACAAAAATACTATTCAAATAAAATAATATGACTAGTATTGGAATAAATATAAACAAATTCTCTTTAAACTTGAACCTAAGTTTGTCGAGCTCCAGGTATATTCCATAACTGGGAATGTTTTTCCCATAGTTAATGTTTATGGCCACGAGTTCCCGGATTGGCACTATCGAACTCTCATGCCCCATGTTTCGTGATATACATCTTGCACCCAAAAATTTCATGATCTACAATTCGACCTCGGACTCCTCGAACTCACAAGCTTCACTCTACCTATAATGAGTCTGTTTGGGTCCGTCTGACCGCCCTGCCTTTCCATACTTAATCGATTCTTCACCTCTTGTTGTCGTAGATTCATAGGTTTGCGGACTCTCGGGTTTAGAAAAGTTTGAAATCATTTATCGCTCCCATCCATCCCTACCACCTTCACAAACTTCCCAATGCAAATTACTTACGATTTTAATGGGTGACAATTCACCACATAGGTTCGAAAATATTGGCATTAATAACTAAAAAGCTCGAGGACATTTGCCATTAAAATGCATTAAACCAAGATCTACGAGATATTATATTATCATCCCCCAATGTTCATTTTAAATACTATGAGGACACAATTATTGTCACATGTTGCAATACAAACAAATCTTCATCAAATCATTAGCTTTTCTCACACGCACCCCAAATGCACCCCAGTTGCCTGATATCAAATTGGCAGAGGTCAATATTACGGGATCTGAATTTTTTTTTTTGTGGATCTTGATCTTGAAAAAAATGTTGTTTACTTTAGTTTTTTGAAGGCATTCTGCCCCGCCTTTCCATACTTATTCGATTCTTCACCTCCTTTTGTCACAGATTCGCGGGTTCCTGGGATCCCAGGTTCACAAAACTTTCAAATCATTTTTGACTCTCGTCCATCCCCGTCACTTTTGTGCCCTTCCCAATGCACATTAATCATGCCTTTATTAGTGACAACTCACCACACATGTTCGAAAATATTGGCATTAATAGGCGATTAGGTCGAGGACATCTCCCATTAAAACAAATTAAACCAATATTTACGAAAGATTATATTATCATCCTCTAGCGTTCATTTTAAATACTTATTCCCATTTTCCTCTATCATTGAAAACCTGGGTTTTAAAGTGCCTTCCTTGTAATGTTCCTGGTCATCCACATCTAAGAAAACTTAGACATGCCATTCAGGCCCAATTGAAAGATGAGGGAGTGGTTTTATGTGACATCAACTTTGAGGGAAAAAAATTCTGTTAGCCAACAAAAACTCAGACATAAAAAATTCAAGTATCTTATGATTGGTATTATCCCTGTATTCTATCCTTTGGTTGGTTTAAAGGCATGCTTGAAGATTTGTATGTTGAACTTCTTTGTTTTTTTGCTGGAAATTGGAAGGGATTTTCAAGTCACCTACAAAATGCTCCTTTGTTGAAGTATATAGCTTCTTCCAACAACATAGATTTGGCAAGTGTAACAAATAATGCAAACCACACCAGAATTTATCTTTCATCAGAGTCGCACATATCGTGGCTTACAAAATGGCCTAGAATATTTAGAAGCGGCGCCAAATATTACTCCATGCGCCAATATACTCAAAAGGAAATTATAAATTTGGAGCCTCACAAAGGTGAGAAACTATATGAGTGGTTGAATCAACATCTTAAAATTACAAAGCTTTCTATGTCAAAGTTTATTGAGCAACTTCCGGGTGTGGTAACAGACTTGAAAAAAAGTCATATTCTTTCTCAAAGTTTGTTCAACGACCTCTGGATGTGGTAACATACTCGACATACAATCAACTTTCTATCACCACTGCACATTGTTTTCACTATTCCTATGCAAATAATTGCATTTGGGTTGAAGAGCTTACCACTCTTTGCAAGAATATTCTCCTAGTGGTTGAAGGTGGCTATATGATCAGGGAACAAGGCTCTCAAAATTTTTTGATGCCTGCATCGACAAATAACCGGGAAAAGTTAATGGGAAAGAATTCTGGACTATGGATTTTGCAACACTCTCTGAAGATTACCTTATACTACCACCTCTTGCAGGAATTTTGACGTATTCAGGTAATGATTTGGTTTATGAAGATCTCCTTTTACTACCACTTTCATGTAATGATTTTGTTTCATTCTTTAGAAGAGACCTTGATGTAGTAGATGTTCTAGAGATATTTCCACCAAATATCAATCTTCCTGCTGTTTTCCGTGCTTTGGATAAGGAGAATGCATTTCTTCTGTTGTAGTAGATCCAATATTTGAAAAAAACGAAAGTTGCTCGATATTTGAAGTATTAACTTGTCTAGTTCAAATAATTTGCCATCACCTCGCCGCAAGCGTCTCTTGAGTTTTTCATCAGGATCACAGGTCGATAAGCACATAGTGCCTTCTTGGTCGTAGAGTGCTTCCATTCCCAGCTTGTGTTTGCACATATGATTTTATTGCTAGCTTGTTTCTTTCTCCTGGTGGTGGATCCTTCTATCCCAACTAGAATGATGGAAATAAACTAGCTCTAGAGAGTTTGATCGCTTCCGGGGATCTGAGTTGACTATATATTAATTTAAGTTAACTTAAAAATGTTTATGTGTGCAACCTAATGTTAGACATAGAAAATACGATTTTTATTTTTTTTAAATATAAAATAATGTATTTTTTTAACACATGACTGGTCGAAAAGTTACAGGCGTTGTTTGGGATTCATGTCCTTCAAGGATGTAAATTAATTGCACAATTAATATTGCTTTTGGAAATGCACTCCATCTGTCGTCGACTATGATAATTTCATTAACACTGTAATGTCCAGATAATAAATGTATGACATGCACCTAATGTCGAGGCCATCATCGCACAGGACACCCAACCTCCAAAGATGTCCAGACTCACATCAACATTGTAATTGTCGTGAAAAAGCAACGCTAAAGTCAATGCTCTTTTGCAGGTCTGACAACCCTACAGGTCTAAGTGCTTTGACAATGACATGCCTACTTGTTTACCGCATTACCGCCCTGCAATCGATGACACTATTCCCACTACAATCGCTAGTGTCAATGTCCGAAGCTGAAGCTATCTGGAGCCTGGAACCACCGCCAATGTCGATGTCTGAAGCTGAAGCTACCTGGAGCTTGGAGTCATGACCTGATATACTTGACATTAGTACCAGTAGTGATCAAAAGTTGATTGTATGTCGAGTTTGTTACTACATCTAGAGGTCGCTCAACAAACTTTGAGATAGAAAGTTCTGTAATTTTAGAATGTTGATTCAACTACTCATACAGTTTCTCACCTTCGTGATGATCCAAATTTATAATTTCCTTCTGAGTATATTCGGGCATGGAGTAATGTTTGACATCATGTCTGAATATTCCAGACCATTTTGTAACCCACGATATGTGCCACTCCTTTGTCGAAAGATAGATTTTGGTGTGGTCTGCAACATTTGATACACTTTCCAAATCTGTGTTGTTGGAAGAAGCTATATACTTCAACAAAGGAGCATTTTGCAGGTGACTTGAACGTCCCTTCCAATTTACAACAATAAAACAAAGAAATTCAACATACAAATATTCAGGCAGACATTTCAACCAAGAAAATGATCGAATACAGGGAGAATACCAATCATAAGATACTTGAATTTTTTTTTCTGAGCTTCTGTTGGCTAACACAATTTTTTCCCCCAAAGATGACGTCACATAAAACCACTCCCTTGTCTTTGAATTGGGCCTCAGTCACATCTCTAAGTTGTCCCAGATGTGGATGACCAGGAACATTACAAGGAAGGCACCTTAAACCCCGAGTTTTTGATGATAGAGGGAAATCAACACTTATCAAAGTACAAAATGTTGAATAAAAATCTAATGTAGCCAGTTCATATCTAGAAGAGACAAACTATTCAAGAAGCTAACTGAGATAGATATAGCTGGCAATACCCATGAAGTCCAAGACCCATAATTGATATTCAAATCATTTTTTTTAACCAAGAAAGCATTTGATGATCAAGTTGAAATCTATAAAAGATTGTCATTTGAAAATTTCTATGACATTCTTGAATATGGTGAAGATGGCATGAAAAACTGGCTAGTTGGTTATTGGATTAAAAACCAAGCTATTGAAGAGGCATTGCACAACCTCTCTATTGATCTAAGGGACTTGTAAAGTGAATTCTTCAGTATAAAAATCTGGCATGAAACGTGGCGGCCATGAGGAGCTACATCGAGGAGTGGTTCAAAAAGGCTATTGACAAGATTGCCAATGAAGGGAAAATGACGCTTGAGACGGTTCCCATAACCGCTGAGGAAAGCCATAAAAGGACATCAACGAGAAAATGAAAAGGCATGGGAAACCATCATAGTAAGTTCATACTAATCACATTCTCATGTCTTTTTCAATGTCTTCATCTAGTTAGTCTACCTCTTTAAATAGAAAGGTTTAACGAAGGATTGGCAATTTTGTCTTTCTTCTTACCAGGTCTTGCGGTCTTCCATCACCGAATTTCTTCTTTCTACAAGCTTGTTTCTTGTACATATTTGCTTTATGGTCCGCGGGAGCCCCGATCCCAGTCATTATGACAAACACATTTAAATTTCAGAAAATATGTGCTGAACTATATATTTTTTTACAAATTCCAAGAGAGCTTTTTTGGGAAATAGTCTCAGCTGTATTTTGTAACCCAATTTATCTGAATGTAAAATATTTGAGGTTGTTGTATGGTGTTTTCTAATGTTTAATATTGTTTTTTTTTTAACATTGACTCATTTGCCTGTACAACTATTGATAGATGAATTCAACCACTTTCTACAAGAATTTAAGAGGCTCTTTGATCCAGAGTTAAACTTGCACGATAAGTTTTTTTCCCCTTGCCCAGCACTTCGATTTAAATAAAAGCTACTCTATTCGCTCCTTACATTTTACATGGAAGAATAATTTGTGATAGGACATAGTTATGTGGCACCGACCCTATACTTAAGAAATAAATGGGTGGGCTCGTCCTGCTTTCATTCTTCAGGGCCCCGAAAATAGAGTCAATGAATGACTCTATTTCAACAGGGAAACTCAGGTGTTGACATGATGTTCCTGTTTAGTATTGTGTATATATTACAACTTATTGTATTTGAGAATATCCTTGCATATAGAAATTTTATGTCATATATATTTTTTTCTATTGCTTGTGGGTTTGAGCGAAATTTGTGAGTCAAAAAACACCCTACAAATTGGAATATGGTTTACATTTGGACCAAAAATAATCAATTAATATATATTAATATGAATACTATTCAAATAAATATAAACAAATTCTCTTTAAACTTGAACCTTACTTTGTCGAACTCCAAGTATATTACATAGCTGACACTAAATGTTCGTTTCTCCCTTTCTTTTCCCTCCTCTATGCTTACTCGTTTTTCCCTTGTCCTCTTCCCCTCTATTATCCCTTTTCTGGTTCTAAGTCACATTTCTATGATTACGGGTTCTCGGGTTGGCGGACCGACAGATGCTCATCTCCATCTATATCGTCACATCATGAGCCCGACTGATCACCGTCCCTTTCAATACTTTTCCAATTATTTAACCACAGGGTCCCATGTTAGCGCTATCGAACTCTTATGACCCATGTTTCGTCATATACATCTTTCACCCAAAACTTTCGTGATCTACAATTCGACCCCAAAATCCTCCAACTCGCAAGATTCACTATACTCGGGTTCACAAAAGTTTCAAACCATTTATCGCTCCCTTCCATCCCCACCATATTCACACCCTTCCCAATGCATGTTCATTATGCTTTTACTAGTGACAACTCACCACATAGGTTCGGAAAGATTGGCATCAATAAACGAACAATAGATGTTGTTGTGTGAGATACTTGCCCCTTTTTCCCTTTTCTTGTTCCCCTTTGTTATGTCTTTCTGGTTCTATACTTAGTCGCCTTTCTATGATCGCGGGTTCCCGGGTTGGTGGACTGACAGATCCTCATCTCCATCTATATCCTCACATCACGAGTCCGACTGACCATCGTTCCTTTCCACACTTAAGCCAATTTTATGGCCGTGGTTTCCGGGTTGGCGCTATCGAACTCTCATGCCGCTTGTTCTGTGATATGCATCTTGCACCCAAAACTTCCGTGATCTACAATTCCACCCCGGACTGCTCGAACTTGCAAGATTCAATCTAGCCGGGTTCACAAAAGTTTCAAAGCATCTATCGTTGCCTTCCATCCCCACCACCTTCGTGCCCTTCCCAATGCACATTAATTATGCTTTTACTAGTGACAACTCGACACACTGGTACAAAACTATTGGCCTTAACAAGCAAAAAACTCAAGGACATCTTCCATTAACACACATTAAACTGCCATTTACAAGAGTCCGATCGACCACCGTTCCTTTCCATACTTAGCCAATTTTATGGCTGTCGGTTCCCGGGTTGGTGCTATCGAACTGCCATTCCCCGTGTTCAGTGATATACATCTTGCACCCAAAATTTTTGTGATCTACAATTCCACCCCAGGCTCCTCCAACTCGTAAGCTTCACTCTACCCAGGTTCACAAAAAATTTCAAAGCATTTATCGGTCCCTTCCATCCCCGCCACATCTGCACCCTTCCCAATGCACATTAATTATGCTTTGATTAGTAACCACTGAACACACAGGTTCAAAAATATTGGCATGCATAAGCGAAAACCTCAAGCACATATCCCATTAAAACGCATTAAACCCTGATTTACGCGATATTATATTATCAGATATCTTCTTCACATGTTACATTTCATATTACTTTATGGGAAGATTCCATTTCATATTAATTAGTTTATTCCTGCCATATATTTCTGGGTAGATTCTTTTACAATAATTGTAAATTAAGATATAAGTTATATCTAAAATTAGTATTCAATGAAATTTCAACATAGGTTTTAATATTTAAAATTTTGTTATCATTTCATTTCTAAAATACAATTGAACATAACTTTCTAATTTTTAATTTTTTTCTTTAATTCTCATTTAATTTTACATATTTCAACTTTCATTTGCCTATTGTTAAATATCTATTCTAATTGCCCTTTAATTACCATATTGTTAATTTCTGATTTTTTAACAATATTCCTCATCTCTCCCCATCTTCCAATAATCATCATCATCAATAATGATAAGGTGCCAACTATCATCTCCATTTCCAAATCTACTTGGCAGGGACCAAACTACCACACAGCACAATCTACGACCCACTACGCAACACAATCTATGAAATTGACCTCCCTATTACCGACCGCTTCCCCATTCCATACGTAGCCACTTTTTCGATCATGAATTCCTGGGCAAGTGGGCTCTAGATTTCACTTCCATTGTTCCGTGACCTACAAACAACACCCGGACCTCCGTGATATACAAATTGACTACCATACTCCCACATCATCCCCTCTTCCATGTTACACATTCTACACTCTAAAGTTTCGAGCCATACAATTTGACCGTCGGGGCCTCATGTCTCCTGGGGAACCCTTATCACCCTATTTTGGATCCTTGGGTTGGCGGGTTCATGAAATCTCCAATTCCTAGTCACTTTTTCCTATGCCCGACACCTTCGTACTTCTTTCCAAATATGCAACAACTAAGGTTTAATGCTAATAGTTCATCATGCAACAACCGTAAATATCGTCATTAATAAGCAAAAGGCTCGAGGAGACAGTCACACTGACTATCCCTACACAACTTGTCCAGAAACATGCAGAAAAGATCTTTCCAGGTAATGGGATATCTATGACAAATTTCAATATATTAGCGAAAACGAGTTTGACCTACCGTTTCCCCATTCCATACTTGGCCACTTTTTCAATTGTGGGTTCCCGGACAGGCGGGCTCAAGATTGCGTTTCCAATGTTCCGTGACTTGCAAACAATACCCGAAGTTATGCGATATACAAATTGATCCCTGGACTACCCCATCATGCCCTCTTTCGGTTACGTGTTTTGCACTCAAAACGTCCGAGACATACAATTTGACCATCGAGCCCTCACCTCTGCTCGTTATGCCTTGTAACCCTATTTTGAATCCCGACCAACCGCTTTTGATAATTAGCAATTCCTTAATTGTTGTTCCCCATCCCCGCCACATTCGTAGTTCTTTCTGAATATGCAATTAGTAAGCTTTAATTCTAACAGGTCGTTGTGCAGGAACTGTAAAGATTTCCATTAATGAGCGAAAGGCTTGAGGAGATCTCCCAGACTTCCGCGATATACAAATTGATTGTCAGACTCCCACATCATCCCCTCTTCCATGTTACACATTTTGCACTCACAAGTTCCGAGACATACAATTTGATCGTCGGGGTGTCACGTCTCTTGGGGAACCCTTGTCACCCTAGTTTGAAGCCTGTCCGACTTCTTTCCATAATTGCCCATTTCTTGGAATCTCTTTCGTGGATCCTCGGGTTGGTGGGTTAACGAAATCTCCAATTCCTAGTCACTATTTCCTGTGCCCGCCACCTTCACACTTCTTTCCAAGTATGCAACAACTAAGTTTTAATGATAACAGTTCATCATGCAACAACTGTAAATATCGTCATTAATAAGCAAAAGGCTTGATGAGACAGTCACATTGATTATCACTACACAACTTGTCCAGAAACACGTAGAAAAGATCTTGCCAGGTAATGGGATATCTATTACAAATTTCAATATATTAGCGAAAACAAGTCCGTCCTACCTTTTTCCTATTCCATACTTAGCCACTTTTTCGATTGCAGGTTCCCAGACAGGGGGCCTCTCAATTGCGCTTCCAATGTTCCGTGACCTACAAACAATACCCAGAGTTTTGCGATATACAAATTGACAACTGGACTGCCCCATCATGCCCTCTTTTGTGTCATGCGTTTTGCACTCAAAACTTGCGAGACATACAATTTGACCATCGGGCCCTCACCTCTCTTAGTTATACCTTGTAACCCTATTTTGAAGCTCGACTGACTGCTTTCAATAAGTAGCCATTCCTTAATTTCTCTTCCCCATCCCCGCCACCTTCGTACTTCTTTCTAAATATGCAATTAGTAAGCTTTAATGCTAACAACTCGTCATGCATGAACCGTCAAGATTGTCATTAATGAGCGAAACGCTCGAGGAGATCTCTCATTAATATGCATTAAACCAAGATCTGCAGAGGGTTATATTATCCCTTCCAATTGTTCATTTAAAAAAGCCTGGAATGTCTTTCGCGGGTCATCGCGTTGGCAGGTTCACGAAATCTCCAATCCTTAATTGCTCTTTGTCGTACTCGCCACCTTTGCACTTCTAAGTATGAAATTACTAGTATTTAATGCTAACAACTCATCATGCAACAACCATCGATATTGTCATTAATGAGCGAAAGGCTTGAGGAGATCTCCCATTCACACGCATTGGACCAAGATTTGCGGAGGGTTATATTATCCCTTCCAACTGTTCATTTCAAACATTGTTTGGAGAAAAAAAACGTTCTCGTGAACTTATGGCAACAACTAGACAAAAATTCTATGGAGATACAGTGAATATCTTCAGGCGTGAGGACCAGAACTTCTAGTGGTCCAGGGCATACTCTTACTATTCATCCCGTTCCACCCAGAACGAAGTAATTTATACCTATGGAATCACTCGTGTAGGATGAGTCCCTGAAGTTTTTGATTGTAAGGAGGTGGTCTCTTGGTGCATCGAAAGATATATTTCAAGCCAAATAATTTTTCCATTGCGCGACCATTCTCCTTTTTATTTGTCACCTTAGGTCTTCCACAAGATGTTAAGATTGTCGGAGCCAACATTAACCTTCATATGAAAATACTGCAAGCAGTTCTTAAAAAAGCATGATAACAGGTTGGACCTCTTACCCGAGTTCCTAGAAGACCCGACAACAATTCCTGAAGATATCACAAAGTTGCAGGTTAGTTCTTTTAGAAATCCATTACGGGAAATTGCCTGGCTGTTTACAAGAATAACAAGATAGGAATCCATAATAAGCATTTCTCGCATGGTTCTTTATATTTTGTATTTCACAGTCAAGGAACAATCCATTTTTTATTGGGGGAAGCTAATTTCCATTGAAATCTATTCCCAATTGTCACGATTCAAAGAAGAGAAGCAATTTTATATGTCATCCTACTTGGTTTTCGCAATAGCGCATTGTTGTCTGTTTCCAAAACTGTCTCTGTCCAAGAAGGTAAACTATAAATTCGAATCAGTAACCTTCTGGTACCAGGCCTTATGGAGGCACAAGGCCTCCCATTGTTTTTATGAGGTTTTTAATGACTTCGTCTCAATTTTCAAAGATTTATTGTTAAGAAAGGATGCTCCCCCGATGTCTGTCCAGGAAACCCAGTTTTTGGATAGGAAGGGGACACTTGAACAAATGGAAAATTACAGTGTAATAATGATTTTTGGCTCCAAGGAAAATCCTTCTTTCCTTCCATGTCACATCACGAACAAGATGTTTTTTACAGAAATAGCAAGGAAACACAACTACTGGGTGCATTTTTTCCATGAGAAGAGAAAAACAAATTTCATTCCTATGCCTTGGAAAGTCAGGACTTCATGTTCAGGAATGTCAACAAGATTGATGAATTCACAGGCCATTTCAACAACTTGAACATAATATATGCGGAAAGGCTAAGAGGGTTCGACCCCAATGGGATTTTTCTAGAACATTTACTAGCAGTTGGCTTTAGCAGCTCCTTTATCCATATACGCCTGAACGAAGACATAGACAATGGTGACAACACTCATGCTCCTCATGATGGAGACATAGGGACATTTCAAAGCACAACTGAATTGTACAAACAACAAGGAAACGACTCCGGTGAGAAGAATGTCCAATCCCTGGCTAGCACTCCCAAGAGAACGACATCTCAGAGTATCACTCCAACGACCCACCCCAGTAAGAAAGAAAACCAACATTCTTCAAAAAAAGGAGGAGATAAGAACCCTCCTCGCGGAAAAATTGATAGTTTTCACAAGCTTCCCGTGACGAAGAAGAGAAAAAATGTTGTAGGGCAAGTGGAAGAGCCCGAAACTGAAAGTGAGGCCATGAAATTTGAGACTACTCTGGATAACGTATTCCGCAACGTTGATCAACACGCGGGCGCGATGAAAAATAGTTCCATAATGGAAATACCTGAGACCATAATTTTTGACGAATATGAATCCTTCGTATTCCCGAGCGTTGTTTTTGATAGCCAATCTAAAAATTTAATTATTGAAAAGAGAGATGTAAGAAATAAGAAAGGGAAATATTGTTCAGAGATTAATCTTAGAAACATGCAGCTGTCCCAAATCTTTCGACTTCACCGAGCAACCAGAGATTCTCTTGATGATTCCATTGGAGGCATTGAAGCGAAGAATGCCAGACTGAATGACCGAATCAAGGAATGGGAGGAAGCTTTGATTCTTATCCCATTGCTTGCCAGTCCTTTAGCAAAAATTGTGTCTTCCACCCCTGCAACCAAGTTAAAAGGATCCACCAGCATCCTCACATCGTGTAGAGGCCATGTGGAGCAGAATATCAAGAAAAGAATGAAGCTAATTACTCAAGCATGGGAAACATCACAAAATATAGCTTCACTTGGAATGAGGGCACATGCTTTGCACGAACATTTGCAGGCAGATTTAAAAAATGAAGAATGTTTCTATCTAGAGACGGTCATCCCTTTTGGCAACCATGTCACCAACATGTCAGATTTGAGAAGAAGACAAGAAGATCTCCCCTCCCCAAACTGGATCAAACAATTAAAACCATGCTGGAAAGAGAAAGTTAAGAACCTACATCTCATTGTCGAATCATGTGAACAAGCCATATCAGAGAAAGAAGAATTGTTCAGAAACTTGACCAAAATAGACTTAGCCGGAAGTACCCACGAGGTTCAAGACCCAAACTTAATCCTTAAGTCTTTGTCCTTGACCAAGCAAGCCTTCGATGAACAAGTTGATATTTTAAAGGGGTTGTATTTAGAAATTTTTTACGACATCCTTGAATATGGTCAAGATGACATGGACAATTGGCTAGTGGACTATTCGACGCATAATGAAGAAATTGAACATGCTCTGCATAATATTTCTATCGATCTAAGGAAATTAGAAAATGAGCTTTTCAACATAAAAACTTGGGATGAGATCAACGTGGTCCCCATGAGAAGCTACATTGAAGAACGACTCCAAAGGGGAATCAACAAGCTCACCGATGAAGGACAACAGACGATTGACACGATTCCAGTGGTTGTCAACGAGAGTAATAAAAAGGCATCAACAAGAAAATAGCAAAGGGAGAAATAAATACCATCATAGTAAGTCTATATTGATCACATCTTGCTTTTTTTATCAATCCATTTATTCCACCTCTTTAAATAGAAATGTCTAACCAAAGACTGATAACTTCCAATTTCTTCTTTTCAGGGCTTCCTCTCTACCGTCGCCCACTTCTTATTTCTACAGTCCTATTTCTTGTACTTATTTCTTTTATGGTCCGCGAGAGCCCCAATCCTAGTCTATATGACAAATGCATTTAAATTTCCAGAAATATGTAACAAACATTATTAGTTTTTGATAAATTTCAAAGAAAACTACTACCAGAACAATCTCGACGGTGCCTTGTAGCCCTATTTTCAGAATGCTAAATTAGTTCTCTTTATGCATATCGATCATCTTCTTTTATTTTTTATGTGTTGAGAAATTTTTATCTTCAACTATGATGGATGTGTGTTTATTAAATTTGAATGTTTAATGTGTGTGATTCTTGGTTCTATTTTCCAGGAACCTTTATTTAAAAAAGAAGAAGAAGCTATCCTTTTGTATTGCTTCAAGTCATTATGATGGAAATTTTCTAAGTCCCATATTTGAACTATACACGCCTGAGGAAAAAAATTAAACATGAGTATCACATCTATAAAAAACGTAGTAGGATTGACATCCTCGTTAGGTTTCCGTTTCGGTGCTAACAAATTAATTTGCAAGAATATCCGCATAAATAGAAACCTTCAATTTTTTTTTATCTTTGCCAAATAAAAACAATCAACTAGATAGACATGTTGCAAATATACCAGTTGACACTATATTGAAATGCCCAGAGAAATTGCAGATCAACCTCTGCAAATGTATAGGAAAAACTAGCAAACATATGGGTGGCGTGTCACACAGTTGCACGAGTCATTTTCTACATGGATACCACCTGTACTTCATGCTGCTTGCCACATGTCCACTGCTTCGGCCTTATAATTGTCTCTCGATCCCGTCATAGCAGTACATTTATTCCCATTCCAACCCGATAGGAACTACGCTGCCATATATCACTTGTTATATATTGTTTTGACATGAACCAAAACTATATTACACTGTATATGATATTATGGATATTCTCAAAACATAAACATATGTTGATAGCTTACTTGTTATTTATTATATATTGAAAAGACATATTTGAAAATGTCAAAATGCCCATGTAGATTATATATATTGCAACTTTAACTTACACATATTGTCAAAACTCTATACCATTTCAAACTTAAGTTGGTGAGGAGATTGTGTTCTCAAAGCTACTCAACAACCCCAAAAGATATTTTATTCCTATTTCTCTATTCCGAATTTAGACATTTGGAGAGAGACTTTCTCTATTCTCAATTTCAATTTAGATCATTGGAGAGAGACTCTCTCTATTCTCAATTTCAATTTAAACCATTGAACAAAGACTTGGGATTTTGGGGTCCTCTCCATAATAACTTCATCAGCCAAGCATGGACCCTCGACATAGAACCTAACATACAAGACATAAAAACTAAGATTATGTAAAATATATATTTAAAAACAGAACACAAAATCTTTTCTTGCACTATATGTTTAAAAACCCAAAGATAATTTTTTCCCCACCCAAATTCTCCAAATATTTAAAAGGTATTTGGAGATTTCCATTGCATCTAAATACTATCGCTCACTTAAGCATATGCATTCAAACACCAAAAATTTCAAACTAGCATTAATCTTAGTCTTTGAAATTTCAAGCTAGCATTAATCACCGTCTATGAGGGTATTGCAAAGCATTACAACACTTAATTTATAGATATGCTAAGCTTCTCTTGAATTTTAGTACATGTAAATATATATAACTTTTAGTAAACATCATCAGTGGTGCCATTAACCAAGACCAAAAGGGATATGTTTATGGACAACTAAGAAATAAAGGGATATGTTTATGGATAACTAAGAAATCCATTTTAATACAAATACAAAGAATGAAAATTAAATATTTAGAAAGGTGGTATCCAAATGCAACAAATTAGTTTGTGGATGTTTTTTACTTTTGCATGTGGGTGGATTCAATATGGGGCAATAATTAGAAATGTTATGTAATGAATACTATCAATACAAACTAAAAACGAATCCTCTAGTGCCCCCAAGAAATGAAACATGTAGAATGTTTTCCCATGATTAAAATGCTAAGAAATCTATCTGATTTTTTTTTATTATGTTCCAAAAGAAAAATCAAAGGTATATTTAGATACAATTAAGATCCTACACATACAAAACCCTTAAACACAATTAACTAATCCTCTCCACTTTGTTATAACAAAAAATTTCTTCATTCATTGCAACAAAAATAAATGTAATTAGAACCTTACATTTACTTCTTTTAATTTTATTCTTGAATATTTGTAATTATTAGCAATCCATTTAAGTTGTCCAAAATAAATATGAAAAAAGATGCAAATAACTAAAATGACTCTAATCCACTTCGACATGATTTTGAATATTTATATAATAATAATTTATTTTTAAAGTAATCCAAATACCAAATTGATGTTACCAAACCTTAAAATTTTACAGCTAAAATATTGAATATTTATATAATAATAATTTAATTTTAAAGTAATCCAAATACCAAATTGATGTTACCAAACCTTAAAATTTTACAGCTAAAATAAAATTTATGGAGTAACTCAACCATTAAACCCACTCACTCCAAAATCTCCAAAATGCAATCAGTAAACTAAATGAAAACAACATATCTTCAAGAAATGTACATGGCTTTGTTGCATTGTGGCTTTAAATGCCAGGCCTTTTGCTATGGCTTGTTCCGGCTCTGACTTCTCTGTTCCGCAGAAAAACACTAAGCTTTCAACATGAAATACATAGTCTGCTGAATACTCTCTTGAAAATCCTGTCGAAAAACAAAGCGTTTCCGAGTGAGTAATGAACATACAACCAATTCAGTGGACCCTTATTATTTCTGTGGAGTAAGATAACCGGGAAGCAAATAGACTTGTTTTTCAGGCAAAAAAAAATGGATCAAAATCTAGTCAGATTTTCAGGGCTAACCTGAATTATTAAAGTTCTATGTATTTCAAAATTTTATTTAAAGAGGATTTTTCCATTTTAAACCAACCTAGATGCTTAGAAAATTGACCAGAGTTTTGAATTGGTTGAAAATTTAAAACCGCACTGCCTAAAAACTGGCCAAAAAAATAACTCAGAAGGGAGATTACTCCCAGTTAACCCACTCATTAGTTCTATTCATTACTTGTATGGTTAAGACAACATTCTCAGGGAAAAATTTACTTCACACTTGTGAAGAATGTTCAGAGTATCAACCAGATTGAAAGATTTGCCACATGCAGCATCTATCCACCCACAACAATTGTTTTGTTGTAGCCTTGGAATAAGTACAAACGCAGGCGCTAAATTGAGAGAGTTAGGTTGAATTCACACGCAAAACCTGAAGTAATAATCTATTGCCATCAATCACTTATTCCAGAAATTTAAATAAGCTTCTGTTTTGTATGTAACACAACTTTATGCATAAGAAAAATCTACAGACAGGACTATTGGATATGGGCAGCGATCTCTGTCTAAAATATACCTCGAACATCATGCCCACAGGGCCACAGGATGTTTTCCTTTGTTAACTTATCACAAGAATAATTTTTTTTAATGTCAGAACTCAAATTCATGAGGCAGCGATTTGCCTGAGAAAATCGACCAAATTTTAACATAGATTTTCGGCCCAATCTGCAATATTATTTGCCTTAATAAAGCGTTTCCTTTATGGCAGATTTCGACGCAGTGATAATGCCCAACCGGGGCTGAGATTTATCTTAAACAAATCGGTTAAGATAAATCACAGAGCTCAATTCACAAAACT
>ML799614.1:203795-214992 GCA_009831015.1 Picea engelmannii
TGCCATATATTTCTGGGTAGATTCTTTTACAATAATTGTAAATTAAGATATAAGTTATATCTAAAATTAGTATTCAATGAAATTTCAACATAGGTTTTAATATTTAAAATTTTGTTATCATTTCATTTCTAAAATACAATTGAACATAACTTTCTAATTTTTAATTTTTTTCTTTAATTCTCATTTAATTTTACATATTTCAACTTTCATTTGCCTATTGTTAAATATCTATTCTAATTGCCCTTTAATTACCATATTGTTAATTTCTGATTTTTTAACAATATTCCTCATCTCTCCCCATCTTCCAATAATCATCATCATCAATAATGATAAGGTGCCAACTATCATCTCCATTTCCAAATCTACTTGGCAGGGACCAAACTACCACACAGCACAATCTACGACCCACTACGCAACACAATCTATGAAATTGACCTCCCTATTACCGACCGCTTCCCCATTCCATACGTAGCCACTTTTTCGATCATGAATTCCTGGGCAAGTGGGCTCTAGATTTCACTTCCATTGTTCCGTGACCTACAAACAACACCCGGACCTCCGTGATATACAAATTGACTACCATACTCCCACATCATCCCCTCTTCCATGTTACACATTCTACACTCTAAAGTTTCGAGCCATACAATTTGACCGTCGGGGCCTCATGTCTCCTGGGGAACCCTTATCACCCTATTTTGGATCCTTGGGTTGGCGGGTTCATGAAATCTCCAATTCCTAGTCACTTTTTCCTATGCCCGACACCTTCGTACTTCTTTCCAAATATGCAACAACTAAGGTTTAATGCTAATAGTTCATCATGCAACAACCGTAAATATCGTCATTAATAAGCAAAAGGCTCGAGGAGACAGTCACACTGACTATCCCTACACAACTTGTCCAGAAACATGCAGAAAAGATCTTTCCAGGTAATGGGATATCTATGACAAATTTCAATATATTAGCGAAAACGAGTTTGACCTACCGTTTCCCCATTCCATACTTGGCCACTTTTTCAATTGTGGGTTCCCGGACAGGCGGGCTCAAGATTGCGTTTCCAATGTTCCGTGACTTGCAAACAATACCCGAAGTTATGCGATATACAAATTGATCCCTGGACTACCCCATCATGCCCTCTTTCGGTTACGTGTTTTGCACTCAAAACGTCCGAGACATACAATTTGACCATCGAGCCCTCACCTCTGCTCGTTATGCCTTGTAACCCTATTTTGAATCCCGACCAACCGCTTTTGATAATTAGCAATTCCTTAATTGTTGTTCCCCATCCCCGCCACATTCGTAGTTCTTTCTGAATATGCAATTAGTAAGCTTTAATTCTAACAGGTCGTTGTGCAGGAACTGTAAAGATTTCCATTAATGAGCGAAAGGCTTGAGGAGATCTCCCAGACTTCCGCGATATACAAATTGATTGTCAGACTCCCACATCATCCCCTCTTCCATGTTACACATTTTGCACTCACAAGTTCCGAGACATACAATTTGATCGTCGGGGTGTCACGTCTCTTGGGGAACCCTTGTCACCCTAGTTTGAAGCCTGTCCGACTTCTTTCCATAATTGCCCATTTCTTGGAATCTCTTTCGTGGATCCTCGGGTTGGTGGGTTAACGAAATCTCCAATTCCTAGTCACTATTTCCTGTGCCCGCCACCTTCACACTTCTTTCCAAGTATGCAACAACTAAGTTTTAATGATAACAGTTCATCATGCAACAACTGTAAATATCGTCATTAATAAGCAAAAGGCTTGATGAGACAGTCACATTGATTATCACTACACAACTTGTCCAGAAACACGTAGAAAAGATCTTGCCAGGTAATGGGATATCTATTACAAATTTCAATATATTAGCGAAAACAAGTCCGTCCTACCTTTTTCCTATTCCATACTTAGCCACTTTTTCGATTGCAGGTTCCCAGACAGGGGGCCTCTCAATTGCGCTTCCAATGTTCCGTGACCTACAAACAATACCCAGAGTTTTGCGATATACAAATTGACAACTGGACTGCCCCATCATGCCCTCTTTTGTGTCATGCGTTTTGCACTCAAAACTTGCGAGACATACAATTTGACCATCGGGCCCTCACCTCTCTTAGTTATACCTTGTAACCCTATTTTGAAGCTCGACTGACTGCTTTCAATAAGTAGCCATTCCTTAATTTCTCTTCCCCATCCCCGCCACCTTCGTACTTCTTTCTAAATATGCAATTAGTAAGCTTTAATGCTAACAACTCGTCATGCATGAACCGTCAAGATTGTCATTAATGAGCGAAACGCTCGAGGAGATCTCTCATTAATATGCATTAAACCAAGATCTGCAGAGGGTTATATTATCCCTTCCAATTGTTCATTTAAAAAAGCCTGGAATGTCTTTCGCGGGTCATCGCGTTGGCAGGTTCACGAAATCTCCAATCCTTAATTGCTCTTTGTCGTACTCGCCACCTTTGCACTTCTAAGTATGAAATTACTAGTATTTAATGCTAACAACTCATCATGCAACAACCATCGATATTGTCATTAATGAGCGAAAGGCTTGAGGAGATCTCCCATTCACACGCATTGGACCAAGATTTGCGGAGGGTTATATTATCCCTTCCAACTGTTCATTTCAAACATTGTTTGGAGAAAAAAAACGTTCTCGTGAACTTATGGCAACAACTAGACAAAAATTCTATGGAGATACAGTGAATATCTTCAGGCGTGAGGACCAGAACTTCTAGTGGTCCAGGGCATACTCTTACTATTCATCCCGTTCCACCCAGAACGAAGTAATTTATACCTATGGAATCACTCGTGTAGGATGAGTCCCTGAAGTTTTTGATTGTAAGGAGGTGGTCTCTTGGTGCATCGAAAGATATATTTCAAGCCAAATAATTTTTCCATTGCGCGACCATTCTCCTTTTTATTTGTCACCTTAGGTCTTCCACAAGATGTTAAGATTGTCGGAGCCAACATTAACCTTCATATGAAAATACTGCAAGCAGTTCTTAAAAAAGCATGATAACAGGTTGGACCTCTTACCCGAGTTCCTAGAAGACCCGACAACAATTCCTGAAGATATCACAAAGTTGCAGGTTAGTTCTTTTAGAAATCCATTACGGGAAATTGCCTGGCTGTTTACAAGAATAACAAGATAGGAATCCATAATAAGCATTTCTCGCATGGTTCTTTATATTTTGTATTTCACAGTCAAGGAACAATCCATTTTTTATTGGGGGAAGCTAATTTCCATTGAAATCTATTCCCAATTGTCACGATTCAAAGAAGAGAAGCAATTTTATATGTCATCCTACTTGGTTTTCGCAATAGCGCATTGTTGTCTGTTTCCAAAACTGTCTCTGTCCAAGAAGGTAAACTATAAATTCGAATCAGTAACCTTCTGGTACCAGGCCTTATGGAGGCACAAGGCCTCCCATTGTTTTTATGAGGTTTTTAATGACTTCGTCTCAATTTTCAAAGATTTATTGTTAAGAAAGGATGCTCCCCCGATGTCTGTCCAGGAAACCCAGTTTTTGGATAGGAAGGGGACACTTGAACAAATGGAAAATTACAGTGTAATAATGATTTTTGGCTCCAAGGAAAATCCTTCTTTCCTTCCATGTCACATCACGAACAAGATGTTTTTTACAGAAATAGCAAGGAAACACAACTACTGGGTGCATTTTTTCCATGAGAAGAGAAAAACAAATTTCATTCCTATGCCTTGGAAAGTCAGGACTTCATGTTCAGGAATGTCAACAAGATTGATGAATTCACAGGCCATTTCAACAACTTGAACATAATATATGCGGAAAGGCTAAGAGGGTTCGACCCCAATGGGATTTTTCTAGAACATTTACTAGCAGTTGGCTTTAGCAGCTCCTTTATCCATATACGCCTGAACGAAGACATAGACAATGGTGACAACACTCATGCTCCTCATGATGGAGACATAGGGACATTTCAAAGCACAACTGAATTGTACAAACAACAAGGAAACGACTCCGGTGAGAAGAATGTCCAATCCCTGGCTAGCACTCCCAAGAGAACGACATCTCAGAGTATCACTCCAACGACCCACCCCAGTAAGAAAGAAAACCAACATTCTTCAAAAAAAGGAGGAGATAAGAACCCTCCTCGCGGAAAAATTGATAGTTTTCACAAGCTTCCCGTGACGAAGAAGAGAAAAAATGTTGTAGGGCAAGTGGAAGAGCCCGAAACTGAAAGTGAGGCCATGAAATTTGAGACTACTCTGGATAACGTATTCCGCAACGTTGATCAACACGCGGGCGCGATGAAAAATAGTTCCATAATGGAAATACCTGAGACCATAATTTTTGACGAATATGAATCCTTCGTATTCCCGAGCGTTGTTTTTGATAGCCAATCTAAAAATTTAATTATTGAAAAGAGAGATGTAAGAAATAAGAAAGGGAAATATTGTTCAGAGATTAATCTTAGAAACATGCAGCTGTCCCAAATCTTTCGACTTCACCGAGCAACCAGAGATTCTCTTGATGATTCCATTGGAGGCATTGAAGCGAAGAATGCCAGACTGAATGACCGAATCAAGGAATGGGAGGAAGCTTTGATTCTTATCCCATTGCTTGCCAGTCCTTTAGCAAAAATTGTGTCTTCCACCCCTGCAACCAAGTTAAAAGGATCCACCAGCATCCTCACATCGTGTAGAGGCCATGTGGAGCAGAATATCAAGAAAAGAATGAAGCTAATTACTCAAGCATGGGAAACATCACAAAATATAGCTTCACTTGGAATGAGGGCACATGCTTTGCACGAACATTTGCAGGCAGATTTAAAAAATGAAGAATGTTTCTATCTAGAGACGGTCATCCCTTTTGGCAACCATGTCACCAACATGTCAGATTTGAGAAGAAGACAAGAAGATCTCCCCTCCCCAAACTGGATCAAACAATTAAAACCATGCTGGAAAGAGAAAGTTAAGAACCTACATCTCATTGTCGAATCATGTGAACAAGCCATATCAGAGAAAGAAGAATTGTTCAGAAACTTGACCAAAATAGACTTAGCCGGAAGTACCCACGAGGTTCAAGACCCAAACTTAATCCTTAAGTCTTTGTCCTTGACCAAGCAAGCCTTCGATGAACAAGTTGATATTTTAAAGGGGTTGTATTTAGAAATTTTTTACGACATCCTTGAATATGGTCAAGATGACATGGACAATTGGCTAGTGGACTATTCGACGCATAATGAAGAAATTGAACATGCTCTGCATAATATTTCTATCGATCTAAGGAAATTAGAAAATGAGCTTTTCAACATAAAAACTTGGGATGAGATCAACGTGGTCCCCATGAGAAGCTACATTGAAGAACGACTCCAAAGGGGAATCAACAAGCTCACCGATGAAGGACAACAGACGATTGACACGATTCCAGTGGTTGTCAACGAGAGTAATAAAAAGGCATCAACAAGAAAATAGCAAAGGGAGAAATAAATACCATCATAGTAAGTCTATATTGATCACATCTTGCTTTTTTTATCAATCCATTTATTCCACCTCTTTAAATAGAAATGTCTAACCAAAGACTGATAACTTCCAATTTCTTCTTTTCAGGGCTTCCTCTCTACCGTCGCCCACTTCTTATTTCTACAGTCCTATTTCTTGTACTTATTTCTTTTATGGTCCGCGAGAGCCCCAATCCTAGTCTATATGACAAATGCATTTAAATTTCCAGAAATATGTAACAAACATTATTAGTTTTTGATAAATTTCAAAGAAAACTACTACCAGAACAATCTCGACGGTGCCTTGTAGCCCTATTTTCAGAATGCTAAATTAGTTCTCTTTATGCATATCGATCATCTTCTTTTATTTTTTATGTGTTGAGAAATTTTTATCTTCAACTATGATGGATGTGTGTTTATTAAATTTGAATGTTTAATGTGTGTGATTCTTGGTTCTATTTTCCAGGAACCTTTATTTAAAAAAGAAGAAGAAGCTATCCTTTTGTATTGCTTCAAGTCATTATGATGGAAATTTTCTAAGTCCCATATTTGAACTATACACGCCTGAGGAAAAAAATTAAACATGAGTATCACATCTATAAAAAACGTAGTAGGATTGACATCCTCGTTAGGTTTCCGTTTCGGTGCTAACAAATTAATTTGCAAGAATATCCGCATAAATAGAAACCTTCAATTTTTTTTTATCTTTGCCAAATAAAAACAATCAACTAGATAGACATGTTGCAAATATACCAGTTGACACTATATTGAAATGCCCAGAGAAATTGCAGATCAACCTCTGCAAATGTATAGGAAAAACTAGCAAACATATGGGTGGCGTGTCACACAGTTGCACGAGTCATTTTCTACATGGATACCACCTGTACTTCATGCTGCTTGCCACATGTCCACTGCTTCGGCCTTATAATTGTCTCTCGATCCCGTCATAGCAGTACATTTATTCCCATTCCAACCCGATAGGAACTACGCTGCCATATATCACTTGTTATATATTGTTTTGACATGAACCAAAACTATATTACACTGTATATGATATTATGGATATTCTCAAAACATAAACATATGTTGATAGCTTACTTGTTATTTATTATATATTGAAAAGACATATTTGAAAATGTCAAAATGCCCATGTAGATTATATATATTGCAACTTTAACTTACACATATTGTCAAAACTCTATACCATTTCAAACTTAAGTTGGTGAGGAGATTGTGTTCTCAAAGCTACTCAACAACCCCAAAAGATATTTTATTCCTATTTCTCTATTCCGAATTTAGACATTTGGAGAGAGACTTTCTCTATTCTCAATTTCAATTTAGATCATTGGAGAGAGACTCTCTCTATTCTCAATTTCAATTTAAACCATTGAACAAAGACTTGGGATTTTGGGGTCCTCTCCATAATAACTTCATCAGCCAAGCATGGACCCTCGACATAGAACCTAACATACAAGACATAAAAACTAAGATTATGTAAAATATATATTTAAAAACAGAACACAAAATCTTTTCTTGCACTATATGTTTAAAAACCCAAAGATAATTTTTTCCCCACCCAAATTCTCCAAATATTTAAAAGGTATTTGGAGATTTCCATTGCATCTAAATACTATCGCTCACTTAAGCATATGCATTCAAACACCAAAAATTTCAAACTAGCATTAATCTTAGTCTTTGAAATTTCAAGCTAGCATTAATCACCGTCTATGAGGGTATTGCAAAGCATTACAACACTTAATTTATAGATATGCTAAGCTTCTCTTGAATTTTAGTACATGTAAATATATATAACTTTTAGTAAACATCATCAGTGGTGCCATTAACCAAGACCAAAAGGGATATGTTTATGGACAACTAAGAAATAAAGGGATATGTTTATGGATAACTAAGAAATCCATTTTAATACAAATACAAAGAATGAAAATTAAATATTTAGAAAGGTGGTATCCAAATGCAACAAATTAGTTTGTGGATGTTTTTTACTTTTGCATGTGGGTGGATTCAATATGGGGCAATAATTAGAAATGTTATGTAATGAATACTATCAATACAAACTAAAAACGAATCCTCTAGTGCCCCCAAGAAATGAAACATGTAGAATGTTTTCCCATGATTAAAATGCTAAGAAATCTATCTGATTTTTTTTTATTATGTTCCAAAAGAAAAATCAAAGGTATATTTAGATACAATTAAGATCCTACACATACAAAACCCTTAAACACAATTAACTAATCCTCTCCACTTTGTTATAACAAAAAATTTCTTCATTCATTGCAACAAAAATAAATGTAATTAGAACCTTACATTTACTTCTTTTAATTTTATTCTTGAATATTTGTAATTATTAGCAATCCATTTAAGTTGTCCAAAATAAATATGAAAAAAGATGCAAATAACTAAAATGACTCTAATCCACTTCGACATGATTTTGAATATTTATATAATAATAATTTATTTTTAAAGTAATCCAAATACCAAATTGATGTTACCAAACCTTAAAATTTTACAGCTAAAATATTGAATATTTATATAATAATAATTTAATTTTAAAGTAATCCAAATACCAAATTGATGTTACCAAACCTTAAAATTTTACAGCTAAAATAAAATTTATGGAGTAACTCAACCATTAAACCCACTCACTCCAAAATCTCCAAAATGCAATCAGTAAACTAAATGAAAACAACATATCTTCAAGAAATGTACATGGCTTTGTTGCATTGTGGCTTTAAATGCCAGGCCTTTTGCTATGGCTTGTTCCGGCTCTGACTTCTCTGTTCCGCAGAAAAACACTAAGCTTTCAACATGAAATACATAGTCTGCTGAATACTCTCTTGAAAATCCTGTCGAAAAACAAAGCGTTTCCGAGTGAGTAATGAACATACAACCAATTCAGTGGACCCTTATTATTTCTGTGGAGTAAGATAACCGGGAAGCAAATAGACTTGTTTTTCAGGCAAAAAAAAATGGATCAAAATCTAGTCAGATTTTCAGGGCTAACCTGAATTATTAAAGTTCTATGTATTTCAAAATTTTATTTAAAGAGGATTTTTCCATTTTAAACCAACCTAGATGCTTAGAAAATTGACCAGAGTTTTGAATTGGTTGAAAATTTAAAACCGCACTGCCTAAAAACTGGCCAAAAAAATAACTCAGAAGGGAGATTACTCCCAGTTAACCCACTCATTAGTTCTATTCATTACTTGTATGGTTAAGACAACATTCTCAGGGAAAAATTTACTTCACACTTGTGAAGAATGTTCAGAGTATCAACCAGATTGAAAGATTTGCCACATGCAGCATCTATCCACCCACAACAATTGTTTTGTTGTAGCCTTGGAATAAGTACAAACGCAGGCGCTAAATTGAGAGAGTTAGGTTGAATTCACACGCAAAACCTGAAGTAATAATCTATTGCCATCAATCACTTATTCCAGAAATTTAAATAAGCTTCTGTTTTGTATGTAACACAACTTTATGCATAAGAAAAATCTACAGACAGGACTATTGGATATGGGCAGCGATCTCTGTCTAAAATATACCTCGAACATCATGCCCACAGGGCCACAGGATGTTTTCCTTTGTTAACTTATCACAAGAATAATTTTTTTTAATGTCAGAACTCAAATTCATGAGGCAGCGATTTGCCTGAGAAAATCGACCAAATTTTAACATAGATTTTCGGCCCAATCTGCAATATTATTTGCCTTAATAAAGCGTTTCCTTTATGGCAGATTTCGACGCAGTGATAATGCCCAACCGGGGCTGAGATTTATCTTAAACAAATCGGTTAAGATAAATCACAGAGCTCAATTCACAAAACTAAGTGGAAGGAGGATCAAGATTTTCCTTAGTAAATCGAAATTGCTCCTCTTCTTTATCTCTTTGTTGGTTCTGTATCCCTTGATTATCTTTGTGGCGCCTGATAGTGCTCATACTCATCACAGTTTAAGATTGATCCGCCATGTCCATGCTTGGCCCTCTGAATGATCAAATGCCATCATAGCGTCCTCGTCTCCGGGGGGTCTCTGTATGTACTATGTATGAATTATCATCGTTGTGCCCTTGCCCTGGCAAAGCCAAATTTATAGCCGACGCAGTCCAGACTAAGAATTTGTAGACCATGAAAACTTAGGCGAGTAATATACAACTTGCTAAGCAGCATTCAGGTGATATATACATTGTCCAATATACTTAACATATATATCAAAGTGATGGAATGATGTATATACTATCAGTTGCAGTATTGAATACTTAGACCAGTAATATACAACTTGTTAAGCAGCATTCAGGTGATATATACATTGTCTAATATACTTAACATATATACTAAAGTGATGGAATGATGTATATACTATCAATTGCAGTACTGAATACTTAGACGAGTGATATACAGCTTGCTAAACAACATTCAGGTGATATGTACATTGTCTAATATACTTAACATATATACCAAAGTGATGAAATGATGTATATACTACCAACTGTAGTAGTGAATACTTAGACCAGTAATATACAGCTTGATAAGCAGCATTCAGGTGATATATACATTGTCAAATATACTTAACATATATATCAAAGTGATGGAATGATGTATATACTACCAACTGTAGTAGTGAATACTTAGACCAGTAATATACAACTTGCTGAGCAACATTCAGGTGATATTTACATTGTCGAATATACTTAACATATATACCAAAGTGATGAAATAATGTATATACTATCAGACCAGTAATATACAACTTGCTGAGCAGCATTCAGGTGATATTTACATTGTCGAATATACTTAACATATATACCAAAGTGATGAAATAATGTATATACTATCAGCTGTAGTATTGAATACTTAGACCAATAATATACAGCTTGCTAAGCAGCATTCAGGTGATATATATATTGTCGAATATACTTAACATATATACCAAAGTGATGGAATGATATATATACTACCAACTACAATATTAAATACTTAGACCAGTAATATACAACTTGCTAAGCAACATTCAGGTATATACTACCAACTGCAACATAGAATGATGTAATGATGTATATATTACCAGCTGCAGTATTGAATGTTGTTTAACAAGCTCAATGAAAAAACTAAAAGCAACTTTTGCAACACACCACTGGCAACATAGATATCTGTAGATCATTTGCTGCCTTTCTGAAGGACGAACGCATGTGGCAACATTCCATTGGATAAAACAACCAATAAAAGTAATTATGGTGTGAAAAATAACTACTAAATTTGAAAAAGGAAAAATGGAAAAACAAATCCAAACTTTATTGTTCCATTTTTCTTTGTGTCTGTGGTCAATATCCATCCTTCTACACAATATTGAATGTTTCAAATTCAATCATTTATAAGTCATTTGTTGCAACATCCAATATCGAGTAAGGTGGATATTGCTTGCTTCAATATCAATATTTTAAAAGATAAATAAGAAAATTATCTTATAAAAATGAAAAACAAAACAAATATATTAAGAATGAAAAATAAACCTATTATGAATAAAGGTTAAGTCATAAGTTTGAATATTGTAAGTTTTTTTTACTTAAAAAAAATAAATTAAAATAAATTAGAAAAAATTAAAAAAAATAAATTATTGGTTTAACAGATTATTTTAGTTGATTGTTTTTAATGTTGATGAACATTTAGCTAATTCTATACATATAAGTTCTAATTTAAATCT
>ML799614.1:228593-239387 GCA_009831015.1 Picea engelmannii
TTTGATATCGGTGCTCCAAAAATTTTAATCTCACCGATGCATTGTATACAAAAAAACACCAATGCGTTATATTAATAGACGCACCGGGGTTTCGAAAAACTTGAAAAAAAAGTGCGACTTTCTTTTTTTACAATTGAAAAAAGAGCGGGAATTTAAAATATAATTTTATAAAGTCATTTAAATAGTAAAAAGCTATTCACTGTTTCATTATTTTACCAAAATTTACAGTGGAGAGATTTGCAAGAGAGCCATACCGGAGACCACTGTGGAGCAACAAAATACTTTGGAACAACATGATTATTCAGAAGATCAAAATTTGAAGGTTATGGTGATTCATTTAAAACCATTTTCATAACATCTTTCCTGGGTATTAAGCTATTCCGTATTCTATTATTTTGCTAAAATTTACAGGGGAGAGATTTGCAACAGAGACATATGAGGGAGCAATGTGTAGCAATAAATCAATACTTTGAAACATGAGACTTATTCAGAAGATTAAAATTTAAAGGGTATGGTGATTCATTCAAAAACCTTTTGGAGCAACAAAATGATTCATAAAATCAGAATTTGAAGGGTTTTGTGATCACTCAAAACCTTGCATAGTAAAAATTTTAAATTTTACTATTGATTTTAATAGTAATTTTTTTTTTACAATTTGTATCTCTATTTAAATTTAATTAAAATTCGAAAAAAAATAAAAAAAAATTCATACTTACCTTAAACCCTTTCTTCTTCTTGCTTATGTGACTGCAAAATTTCACCTTATGGTTTAACTCCCTGTATCATTTCATAATTACAACTTTTCATTTTTGGCATTTTAGATTTAATGGGTTTATGTTTCCATATAAAAGATGTTTGACATGTTATGTATCAAATCCAAAACCTCTTGGCGCTGTCGCATTAAAAAAAAAAACTCTTTGGCGTTATCAATGTGCTTAATTGAATCTAACACACTGATGTTCTTTCAGATAAAACACATCGGAAATGCTGCAACATAATTAAAAAAATTCATTCATCGATGTGTAATTTTATTTGTGCATGGTATTTTTCTATTTTTTTTTTCTATTGGATCAGTGACGATAACGATACATATCACACCAATGTAATTTTTAGTTTTAAAAAAATCTATTTTTGATATCGATGTGTTTCATATATGGAACACACTGGTGCTTTTGTATTCTGAAAGTGCATCAAAAACTTTTTTTTTGCAGAAAATTATGTGATTTATTTATAAAATATATTTAATAACTTGTGTATTGAATGGTACAAGATATATATTGATAAAAAAAACGTGTGAGAATAGTTCAAGTAATAAAAATTCTGATTGACACAATAATAAAACATCCAAAAAGACAAAAAAAAAAACAAGTTCTTTGTAAATTCTATACAAAATTAATATGTTAAAAAGACAAGTTCTTTGTAAATTCTATACAAAATTAATATGTTGAACTATATGTAATTTTAACTAATATGTATTGGTTAGTGTGTGTCATGTAGAGCCATAAAATGAGGAAGCTCGATAAGATTCTTTATGATCTAAGTGCAGAAGAGCGTAAAAACTTAATGGAAAAATTGCAAAAGAGAAGAATGTTGTGGTTAAGTGATTAAAATATAGTGTTCCTTTTTCTACATTGTTAGTTTCATGCTTATATATAGACAATGTCGTGGTTAAGTGATTAAAATATAGTGTTGTAATGTAAAAGATCTCAAGTTAAGTTTTTTTAAAGTATTGTTTTGTTTAATATTATCGATTTAAATATGATAATAGTTTTCAGGTTAATGTAGGTCATTTTAGTATATAAAATTTATAGTTTATTGAGATAATAAAAATATTCTTTTCAACTATATATATGTTTTTATGAAAATTTTCTTTTTATTTAAATAGAAAGTGGCTCAATCGTCAACCATAATAGGTTGGTATGGCTCAATTGTCAACCATAATAGGTTAGAAAGTGGCTCAATTGTCAGCCATAATAGGTTGGTAATTTTAAGAGATTTAATAGGATTTAAACTTATAATCTATAACCTCTTTATCAACAAAATGCTTTGACAAATTGTTTAATTGATTAAACTAATCTTTAAATTCAAACCAATAAAATATAAACAAAAAATATATATCCTTAAAAGTGGGGTTGGAAAATATTAAAAAAATGTAAATACAATTTCAAAGTTATTCCATATTAAACAAAATAAGTTGGAAAATATTAAAAAAATGTAAATACAATTTCAAAGTTATTCCATATTAAACAAAATAAATAATTTTTTTAGAAAAAAAATTTATTCTACAAAAATCCATAATCACCTTTATCTTTATGAAAAGGATTTCATACAAATCCAAAATCAACTTTATTTTTATATACAAGATTTCATAAATAAGTAAGATTACTTAAAGATGATGAATATTCCAATGAAACCTTGTAATTACACTCCTATACATATAAATTGTAGTTAACCTCTGTCCCTGCAAGAGGTATCTTTAGAGAACAAGTGCTGCATGGCAGCGTAGTCCCTGCCAGGTTGGAATGGGAGTAAATGCGACCGTGTACAGACATGTGGGTTGCAAGTTGCAGTACATGTGGCATCCATGCAAAATTTAGTATTCCTGAATTAGTTTTATTTGAAATTTATAAAAAAATATTAATGTCTGTTACATCAATGAAGGTTCCTAGTATCTAAGTTTGATAGTACATGCAAGATTTAAAAGGAGCATGGACAAAAAAAATTAGTGTACAATAGTATTACATTTAAAAGGTTCTTGGACACAAAAAATTTAGCATACAATAGAATAGTAGTAACGTCTGTTACATAGGTTCGTGGACAAAAACACAAAAAAATTAGCATTCCCGAATTAGTTTTCTTTAAAACAAGGCCTCCTGGACAGAAAGGAAATTGAAATTCATCAAAGTATAGGTTCTTGGACACCATAAATTATACATACGAAATATGTACTGTTATAAAGTACATATTATCTTTTATAGATACCGAATATGTACTTTTATAAAGTATGGGCATGAGATTTTATAGAGCATGCACAGAGTCCTCATTCCATACTTAGGCACTTTTTGGATCGCAGGTTATCGGGCCGACGGGCTCAAAATTTGGGCTCTGTTGTTCTGTGCCCTACAAATAGCACCAAGATTTTCGCGATATACAAATTGACAAGCAGACTATTTGAATTTTAAGGGCCTCATGTTGATGTAATAACACAATTGGACTTGGGCCTTGAAATTGCAGTGCATATGTGGCAAGCAGTATGAAGGACAAGTGGTAAGGATGCAATAAATGACATACTCTCTATATGTGTGAGTAGAAAAAAAGTATTGAACACAATTTTATGACATTTATATATAAAAAATTAAAAAGCATGTTACATATTCCTGGAAATTTATATATATATATATATATATATATATATATATATATATATGTCAAATACGATATCTCAAATTTGAATGAGTGATTTATCTCAAATTTAATTTTGAAAATGATGAAGCAGAAAAAGATATGCATAAGAAAAAAGAGAATTGAAACAAAATAAACAGAATGTCTTGACATTCAACATAGCTGAAGATGAAAATCTAGGAGAACATAAATATATAAGGAGACAAAAGAATAGTTTTATTTGGAATATATGAAAAAATAATAGTTTGCTACATATTCCTGGAAATTAAAATCCATTTGTCATATAGACTGGGATTGGGGCTCCCGCAGACCATAAGAGAAATATGTACAAGAAATAGGATTGTGGCAAGAAGAAGTGGGAGATAGTAGAGTGTAATACTTGAAAAGTAGAAATGGGAAGATATTAGTCTTTGGCTATAGATTTATATTCAGAAAAGGTGGAATAAATGGATTGATAAAGAAAGGACTAGAAGTATAGACTTACAACGATGGTACATATAAGTATTTTTGGTATTTGCTTGCTGATGACTTTTCTTGTTGGTTTTCGTCTCCGACCCGCTTGAATAACTGGATTGATAAACAAAGTATTTATAACGATGTTCCATATTAGTATTTTTGCTATTTGCTTGCTGATGCCTTTTCCTGTTGGATTTCGTCGACGACCTGCTTCAAGTTGTCTTCAATGTAGCTTCTCAAGGGGGCAACGTTGATGTCATTTCAGATTTTAATGCTGAAAAGTTCATTTTCTAATTCGCTTAGATCAATAGAAATATTACACAGAGCCTGATGAATGTCTCCATTCTATACCAAATAGTAGACTAGCCAGTTGTCCACGTGTTCTTCATGATATTCAAGAATATTGTAAAATTTTTCTAAAGACAACGCCTTAAAATTATCAACTTGGTTATCGAAAGCTTGCTTGGTTAATGCCAACAAGTTAACGATTAAGATGGGGTCCTGGAAGTCGCTGGTCCTTCTGACTAAGTCTATTTTGGTGAGCTTTGTGAATAATGTTTCTTTCTTTGATATTGCTTGCTCACATGATTGGATGATCAGATATGGGTTCTTCACCTTCTCTTTCCAGCATGCTTCTAATTGAGTGAGCCATTTTTTGGACAGGAGATCATGTTGTCTTCTTGTTGTGTCTGCCATGTTGTTGACATGAAAGGAAAAAGGGATGACCATGTGAAAATAGAAAGTTTCTTCATTTTTTAAATCCATCTGCAGAAGTTCGAGCAAGTTATGTGCCCTACTTCCCAGGGATTCCATATTTTGTGATGCTTCCCAAGCCTTAGTAATCAATTCCATTCTTTTGTTGATATTTTTCTCCACATATCCTCTACACGATGCGAGGAAGGTGGAGGAGCCTTTTAGCTTTGCTGCAGGGGTGCAGGGGGTTGCAAGCATGGCTATTACCAAAGGACTGCAAAGAAATGGATAGGAAACAAAGCTTCCTCTAATTCCTTGATCCGGTCCTTTAGTTTGGCATTCTCGGCCTCAATGACTCCAATGGAATCATGAAGAGCATCTCTGGTTGCCATGTGAAGTTAAGAGATTTTGGACGCCTGCATATTTGCAAGGTCAAGTTCTGAACGATGTTTTCTTTTCTTATTTTTTACATCTCTTTTTTCAATAATTAATTTTTTAGATTTGCTTTCAAAAACAACACTCTGGAATACGAAGGATTCATCTTTGTCAAAAATTTCGACATCAACTATTTCGATTGGGTAGCTATGGTGAATCGCGTCTCCCAACTGATCAAGGCTGCAGAATATGCTATCCAGATTAGCATCAAGATCCATGTTTTCACTCTCAATTTCGGGCTCGTCCGCCTCCCCTACAATTCTTTTTCCCTTGTTCTCCATGGGAAGCTTGTGAAAACTATCAATTTTAGGATGAACCTCGTCCATTTGAAGAACTTTGGGTTGCTTTGTTACTGTGGTAGGCCATTGGAGCAATGCTTTGTTATTGTGGCAGGCCTTTGGAGAAATGTTTTGTTACTGTGGTGGTTCTGGTCCTCAAGTCCGAAGATGTTCATTGTATCTCTACATAATTGTTGTGGAGGTGCTCCCAATAGTTTATGAAAACGTTGGTTTGCTCCAGACGCTGCTTCAAATGAAAAAATGGAGGGGATACTATAACCCCCTGAAAATGTTGGTTCAATGTGTGTGAATGTAAAATCTCCTCGAGCTCTTCGCTCATTAATGACAATCTCTATGTGTGCTGTATGATGAGTTGTTAGAAGTAAAGCTGAATTATTGCATACTTAGAAGTGCGAAGGTGGCAGTTATGGCGAATAACATTTAAAGATTGGAGGTTTCATAAATGAACCAAGCCGACGACATGTGAATGACATTCTATACTGTTTGAAATTAACACTGGGAAGGGATAACAAAAGTCTCCGCAAATATTGGTTTAGTTTGCATTAAGGGAAAATCTTCTTGAGCCTTGTGCCCATCAATGACAATTTACATGGTGCCTGCATGATGAGCTGTTAACATTAAAGATTTAGAAACAAGACACACACACACACACACACACACACACACACACACACACATTATCTAAAAACACTATTTTCAAGTACTAAATTATTAATATTAAATATTGATATTTTATAATTTAATTAAACAAAGTTATCAAATGAGTCGTAAGCTTCAAGTTTGGGTCCAATTGTAGATTTCCGAAGTTTTGGGAGCAAGATGTATATCGGGCACACGGGGCTTGAGAGTTGGATGGCGCCCACAAAGGAACCCGGGGCCATAAAATTCGCGAACTATGAAAACGAATGGCAGTCGGTTGAAATCGTGAAGTAGAGATATAGATGGACATGAAATCTGACACTCCGCCGTTTGGGAACCTGCGAGCATAGACATGGATTACCCAAGTTTTGGATGCAATATGTACACTCAAAACACGAGGAATAAGAGTTTGATAACGCGTAGCGAGGAACCAGCGGGCATAAAATTGGCTAAGGAAATGAAAGCGGCCGATCAGACTCTTGCTGCATATTTCATAATTCATGTGCAACACCAACTGTGTTGTGACCAGACCAGTATGTGTACAAAGCAGGGAAAAAAAATATGTACCTTTATAAAGTATGGGCATCCGATTTTATAGAGCATGTACGAATATCACATTCCAAACTTGGCCACTTTGTGGATCGCGGTTTCTCGGGCTGTCGGGCTAAAAAATAGGCCTCTATTGTTCTGTGTCCTACAAATAGTACTCACAGTTCCATGATATACAAATTGGCAGGAAAACTTGCGGTCTGGCTGAGATTTTATAAAGCATGTACACTTTTTGGATCATGGGTTCTCGGGTTGGCGGGCTCAAAAAACGGGCCTCTATTGTTCCGTGTGTTACAAATAGCACCCAGAATTACGGGATATAAAAATTTACAAGCAGACTTGCGGGCTGGCTGGCTCAACATTGTACTTCTATTAAGTTCCACGATATATAAATTCAAAGATGGAATCCAGCGCTGGTGGGTTCCGAGAAAGGAACAATGCATACTAAATATGTACTTTTATAAACTATGGACATGACATTTTATAGAGTATGTACAAAACCCTTATTCCATACTTAGCCACTTTTTTGGATCGTGGACTTGTAGACTGGTTGGGCCAACATTGCACTTCTATTGTCCCGTGTCCTCCAAACAACATTCGAAGTTCCGCGATATACAAATCCGTAGACGAAATTTAATATGTATTACACATTACATGTAATATGTATCACAGGTTATCGGGTTGGCAGGCTCTAAATCAATAGACGAACTCCATGAGTGGCGGGCTCAAAATTGAATATGTATTAGACATTACATGCAATATGTAATACATATTACATGTAATATGTACAATATGAAACAAGCAAGCGGACGACCGATATGGCAATATAAAAGTAACTGGAAATCTAAACATGTGTATCCGCCAGTTCCAAATCTAGAAATTTTCTTAGGAACGAGTAATCCATAGTAAATATGTACTTTTATAAAGTATGGATATCAGATTTTATAGAGCATGCATAGATCCCTCATTCCATACTTAGCCACTTTTTGGATTGCGGGTTCTCGGCCCGGCGGGCTGAAAATTGGGTCTCTATTGTTCTGTTTCCTTCAAATAGTACCCAGAGTTCTGCGATATACAAATTGACAAGCGATCATCGGGCTGGCTTGCTCAACATTGCACTTTTATTATATGTACTTTTATAAACTAGGGACATGCCATTTTATAGAGTATGTACAAATCCCTTATTCCATACTTAGCCACTTTTTTGGATCGTGGACTTGCAAGCTAGCTGGCTCAACATTGCACTTCTATTATCCCGTGTCTTACAAACAAGATTCGGAGTTCCGCGATATACAAATCCATAGACGAAATTGAATATGTATTACACATTACATGTAATATGTATCGCAGGTTATCGGGCTGGCGGGCTCTAAATTGACAGACGAACTCCACAAGTGGTGGGATCAAAATTGAATATGTATTAGACATTACATGTAATATGTAATACATATTACATGTAATATGTACAATATGAAACGAGCAAGCGGACAGTCGGGTTGGCAATATAAAAATAACTGGAAATCTGAACACGTGTATCCGCCAATTCCGGACCTAGAAATTTTCTGAGGAACAAGTAATCCATAGTAAATATGTACTTTTATAAAGTATGGATATTGGATTTTATAGAGCATGCACGGATCCCTCATTCCATACTTAGCCACTTTTTGGATTGCAGGTTCTCTGCCTGGCGGGCTGAAAATTGGGTCTCTATTGTTCCGTGTCCTACAAATAGCACCCAGAGTTCTGCGATATACAAATTAAGAGGCAGACATCGGGCTGACTCACTCAACATTGCACTTGTATTGTTCCATGTCCTCCACACAACACTGGGAGTTCTGTGATACAAAAATTGACGGACGGACTCCGGGACTGGCAGGTTCAAGATTACGATTGTCTACATGTATAACATATAACATATATGTTATATAGCTAACATTATCTAAACAAATTATTTTCAAGTACTAAATTAGTAATAATAAATATTGATATTGTACAATTTAATTAAAGAAAATTAGCAAATGAGTTGCAAGCTTCGAGTCTGGGTCCAATTGTAGATCACCGAAGTTTTGGGCGCAAGATGTATACTACGCACACGGGGCATGAGAACTGGATGGTGCCCACATAGGACACTGTGGCCATAAAAATCGGGAACTATGAAAACGAATGACGTTCGGTTGGACTCGTGATGTAGATATATAGATGGACATGAAATCTGCCACTTCACCGTCTAGGAACCCACGAGCATAGACATGGATTACCAAGTTTTGGATGCAAGATGCACACTTGGAACACGGGGAGTGAGAGTTCGATAACGTGTACTGAGGAAGCCACGGGCATAAAATTGGCTAAGGAAACAAAAGGGCCTGGTCGAACTCGTAGTGCATATTCCATAATCCATGTGCAACAACAACTGTGTGGTGACCAGACCAATATGTGTACAAACTAGGCAAAACTAAATATGTACCTTTATAAAGTATGGACATGAGATTTTATAGAGCATGTACGGATATTGCATCCCATACTTTCCCACTTTGTGGATCACGGGTTCTCAGGCTGGCGGGCTCAAAAAATAGGCGTCTATTGTTCTGTGTCCTACAAATAGCACCCAAAGTTCCGCGAGATACAAATTCACAAGAGGATGTGCAGGGTGGCTGAGATTTTATAGAGCATGTACACTTTTTGGATCGCGGGTTCTCGGGTTGGCGGGCTAAAAAACGGGCCTCTATTATTCCGTGCTTTACAAATAGCACCCACAATTCCACGATATACAAATTGACAAGTGGACTTGCAAGCTGGTTGGCTCAACATTATACCTCTACTGATTTCCATGATATGGAAAGTGACAGATGGACTCCAGGGCTGGCGGGCTCCTAGAAATGAGCAATACATAGTAAATATGTACAGATCCCTTATTCCATACTTAGCCACTTTTTTGGATCGCGGACTTGCGGGCTATAAATTGGGCCTCTAATGTTCCGTGTCCGACAAATAGCACCCAAAGTTACGTGATATACAAATTGACAAGTGGACTTGTGGGTTGGCTGGCTCAACATTGCACTTCTATTAGATCACGAACTTGCAGGCTGGCAGGCTCTAAACTGGGCCTCTAATGTTCCGTGTCCTACAAATAGCACCCAGAGTTGCGCGATATACAAATTGACAAGCGGACTTGCGGGCTGGCTGGTTCAACATTGTACTTCTATTGAGTTCCGCGATATAGAAATTGAGAGACAGACTCCAGGGCTGGAGGGCTTCGAGAAACGAGCAATACAAACTAAATATGTACTTTTATAAAGTATGGAGATGACATGTTATAGAGCATGTAAAGATCCCTTATTCCATACTTAGCCACTTTTTTGGATCACGGACTTGCGGGCTGGCGGGCTCTAAAATGGGCCTCTAATATTCTGTGTTTTGCAAATAGAAGCCAGAGTTGCACGATATACAAATTGACAAGCGGACTTGTGGGCTGACTGGCTCAAAATTGTACTTCTATTGTTCCATGTCCTCCAAACAACAATCAGAGTTCCGCGATATACAAATTGATAGACGAAATCCAGGATTGGTGAGCTCAACATTGAATATGTATTACACACACAAAGACAAGTGAATGTAGAGGAATATATGGAGTGTCAAAGGAGGCGCAAAAAAAAACAAAAAAAAAACACCTGCAAACCAGTTTAACAAATAGAGACAGAGTAAACGAAAAACTATTTAATATGGAACAAGGGCAGAAAAAACACACCTTTGCATGGATTCCTCTACATCTCTGGTTAGGAGTTCTTTGCAACATCTAGTTTTCTAGTTTGTTTCTATGAACACAAGTAGAAAACATAAGGAATATGAACACAAGTTAACATGTAAAGAAAAAGGCAAGTACTATGTACTGTTGGATCATGTTGTCATTGATGCCAATGGTTTGATTGATTGATTTCATTGATTGATGTCAAGTGATTGATTGATGCCAATGGTTTGATTGATTGATTTCATTGATTGATGTCAAGTGATTGATTGATGCCAAAGGATTGATTGATTTCATTGATTGATGTCAAGTGATTGATTGATGCCAAAGGATTGATTGATTGATGATTGATGTAATGTAATATGTATTGTCCTTGATGAGAATGCATAGATGAAGATGGATCAATGAGTTGTCATTGATATGATGAAGATGGATTAATGAGTTGTCATTGATACATGATGAAGATAGATCGATGTGGTTTCATTGGTATATGATGCATTGTTGGAAAAATGTATAGATGACTCATTATTGTCTTATCATGATTGATAAGGTGCACAAATGGATGAACTCCAAAGTGGT
>ML799614.1:261355-277575 GCA_009831015.1 Picea engelmannii
TTGACTAATCCAAAACTAGGCATGTGAGACTAAAGAAAAGTTTGATGAAAATGCTAGTCTCTTGTTTTTAAAGTTAAGGAAGGTTTGCAGGAATGTGATCATATACACCAGGTCTATTACAGAGCTACAAATCAAATTTGGATAATGAAATTGATGAGGGATTTTGGTTGAGGTACATGTTGAGTACATGGTTGAGACAAGTAGTTGATGAGTTGGCACATACATGAGGTGTATAGTTGATGATGTTGGTACATATTGATGAATAGTTGACACATGATTGGTACATACTTGGTACATGGTTGGATGCACTTGTTTATGGTACATGTTGATTACAGGTTGGTGCATGGTTGATGCACTTGTTTATGGTACATGTTGATTACAGGTTGGTGCATGGTTGATGCACTTGTTTATGGTACAGGTTGATTACAGGTTGAGGTACAGGTTGATGCATGGTTGATGCACAGTTCAGATTTATTGGTACAGGTTTACAGTGGTATATCTCACAGTGATAGTGTGACAGTGGTTCCATCATTCTACTTCTACTTCAGGGTGGCAGGATGGGGAAAAGACAGGTGGTTGTATCCACCTTCCAGTTGTAGCCAGAGAACATTGTGGGTTGTAGCCTCCTTCTGGTTGTAGCCAAAGAATTGGGGAGTTGGAGCTTCCCTCAGGTTGTAGCCTGAGAAACTAGGGGGTTGGAGCCTCCTTCCAGTTGGAGCTGGAAAACAAAGGAAGTTGGTGGTTCCAATGAATGTAATTCTTCAAGACACATAAGAAAAAGCATTCCGTAGTTTTCTCCCGATTTGGATTTCCACATAAAACACTGGTGTACTGTGTATGTGTGTGATTGTTTATTTATTACTGCTAATTATTGGATAATAATTCTACATTGATATAACATTTTAAGAAAAAGGTTATAATTACTCTATTATCGATTCACCCCCCTCTCAGTAATCCAACAGATGGTTCCCTCTTTTGATAACTCCGAACTACTTTTCGAAAACCCCTCTGCATTGCAATTTTTGAAATAGATATGGACGTGGCAACCAACATATGAAGACGCATGGTTTACAGGAACATAAATTAAAAGCACAGAGAAAGATGGTCTGCAACAGAAGTTCAAGGCAGGGACTCCCACCATTGAAAAATACCAACGAAACGATGGCACAAAAACTTACCCGTCAACGAGGGATGACAATAGCTCAAACCCAAAAATTGAAAACCGCAACAACAGGTCCAACAACTTGAAAAGTTGAAGAACAACAAACCAGTGACAACCACGAAGAGGTCCAACTGCAATTGTAAGACCTCAACTTTGCAAAGTTGAATAAAACAAGAACAAGGATCATGGTATGATCCAATGAACAAGCATCGACCACTGAACCACTGATGCCAGCGGAGAACAATTCAACACAATTTCATTGCAAACAACACCATCAAAAAAATAGAACAAAACTATATTGCAACGCCTCTGTAAAATAAACATTTAAGACTGCCAGACCTGTTAGGTAAACACTTAAGACTGTCAGAACCATCGAAGGGCGTAGTCCTGTGAAAAAATTTAATAAAAAATGCAGCGTGGCAGACCTCTTCTCTTGAAGCACGCAAGAATAAAGAAAAAATCACACATAGTAATATGCCAGAGAATGTATTCTAGCTAGCAGAAAATGCTAAAGCAAACATTCAAACTAATGCTAGCATCTTCGACCAATGCATAAGAAAATATATGATTCAAAAAGACCATATATGATGAAATACTTTGGATATGCCAACATATATAACATTGGGAATAGCGAATCCGACAATAAGACATCCAATCCGTTGTCCAATCAGATCATGACAAATATGGTACTTTTTATTATATAAAAATCAGTATTTTCAGTTCCCTGGTTCCAACAATAGATAATATGGAAATATTTGTGGTCAATGGAAAATCTAATACGAGGTCAACGAATTATTGATCGCTAGAGTCCCTCTATGCCTACGACAAGGACTAATAACCCAAAGGCCACAATCAAGAATCATTTAAACACCTCAATTTGTACATCAACATAGTACATATGGTTGCTTAATAGTTATTTGCCAAATGTTGTGTGGTTGGATAAAGTGAAATATTTTTTTATTATTATATATTTTAGAATAAAGTAAGATTAAAAAATTTGAAGTATTAATGGGTTTGGTTGGATGGTTCGTCGGGTAAAACAAGAGTGGTGTTATTCTCTTACAAAGATTTAAATCCTTTAGGTACATGTTCACTTCTCATGTGTCGAAGTATGTGTACAAACAAATCACTTAATGTGATTGGGTTTAAGTGTAAGTTTCGAGCAATTTTAACCCTCCAATCACGATTGTTTTAGTTAAATGATAACTTCTTGTAATGTGTGAGACATATCTACTTCATTGTAATATTTCATATTAAGAAATGTCACTTGTGTGATAAAAAACATCTATTAAAAAATTTAAAGTAAGAGTAAAACATTATAGTTTTAATCAACTTTTTTTGGTTAGTAATTCTTTTTTTGCTTTTCTTACGAGGAGTTATGATCACTACAAGGAAAAGACCTTTTAGTGGAGGTTTTTTGTAGATGCTCCTATTAAAATAGCCTAAAAATTCGTTTATAGCGGAGGATACTAGCGGAGATGAGTGAGTGGAGGTTTTAGCGGATGTTTTTGTACGATGCGTTTATAAATATATAACGCACCGATGCATTTTATACAACTGATGCACTGGTGCCCAGAAAACTAACGCACCGTAGTAGGGTAATTTCAAACAAAAAAAATACCCTGGTGCACTACATAAATAATGATGCATCAGGGCACACAATTGCTCTAAAGAATTGCGCACCATGTCAATGTTATTTTTAAAATTTTATATACGACAGTGTGATACTTAAACAATTGCACCGGTGCGAATGGTTTCTACCAAACAATGGCGCACCATGGTAAGGTTTTTGAAAAAATACTATGGTGTGCGAAGTAAATAAACACGCACCGGTGCGCTAGCTAGTTATTTAGCACACCGTAAAAGGGTTAAATTAAAAAAAAATTACCGGCCATATTCTTAATCATGTAGAGACATAAACTGAGAGAGAAACAACAACACCGGGAGCATAGGGTTGACATGTACAATGTTGCATGATATTGGGAGGCGAGGGAGAGGGAGAGGGATTTGTTTCCTGGGAGTTGTTGTGAATTTTAATGTCTGCATTTAAGTTGTAAAGACTTGAGTCTAAAGTATAGGAATTTCAACTGTAAATACTTGAGTCTAAAGTATATGTATTTCAACTGTGAATACTTGAGTATAAAGTATGGGTAGTCTCTCAAAATTCTGATCTATAATCATCTAAAGCATGTTGTAGACTCAATTATTTGGTGAAATCCCAACTAACGAGTTGTCTAGCAAAATTCTAATCTATATTAGTTGCTAATTCACAATTGTGTGTGATTATGATGACAATTTGAGTTCTTATGATCATGATGTCCATGATGGGAATCTTTCTCTATAGGTACCTACTACCATCTGGATCGCCCTTCCCATATCGCCATCATGATCATCAATGATTATAACCTTGTGTGATCTCGCTATCAATGATCATAACTAGCTTGCATGATTGCCAATGATCATAACTTGCGTGATCTCACCATCAATGATTATAACTTGCATGATCTCATTGTAAATGATCATAAACTACATGATCTTGTCGTCAATGATGATAACCTGCGTGATCTCACCATCAATGATCATAACCTTGATCTCACTGTAAATGATCATAACCGTCTCTCAAAATCCTAAGCAATAATCATTGCCCATTTACAATATAATTGGGAGTTCACCAAATCCTAGAGTATACAACATGCTCAGTCTAGCAAAATTCTAATCTATATTACTGGAAAATAAAATTTCCGATAAATTTTAAGGTAGAATGGTGTGTATTTTTAAAAGGAACCACACTGGTGTGTCTATAACACACCAATGTACCAGGGCGTTGCATCAATGACCGCGACATGATTAAATAAAACAAATACGCACCATTGTAGGATTATTTCAAAAAATATACTCCTTTTAGGACACATCGTGATAGGGTTATTTAAAAAACAATATCTAGTGCGCTTTTTAAAACTAGATGCATCAGTGTCGCTAATACTAGATCACATAGTGACATGGTTAAATAAAAACATTTATGCACCATTGTAGTATTATTTCAAAAAATATATGTCGGTGCACTTCATAGTATACTGATGCACCGGGGGGCACCGTTGCTCCAAAGGGAGCACCATGTTAGGGTTATTTTTGGTGTGCTCCGTAGTATATTGATGCACTGGGGGGAACCATTGCTCCAAAGGGAGCATCGTGTTAGGGTTATTTTTCAAAAAAATAACCGATGCCCTATGTAACGCCTGACGCACCAGTGCATCGGACAATATATATTCCAATGCGCTTGATAATAACCACACACACGGTGCACACCATGTTTGGGTTATTTGTAAAAAATATTATCCAGTGCGTTACATAAATATTGTAGTACCAGTGCGTTCGGTCATCGAGCGCACTGGAACAAGCTTTTCAAAAAAAGAATTACCAGCCGTAAAATTCATTTTTACCATTTTCAGTGCTGTAGAGCTCAAAAGCACCGGTGCCACTTTTTCTCTTTGAGGTGCTCTGTCGTCGGTGCTTCCCTTCCTTCTGTCTATTGCTGTGCACGTGGCTTTCGAATTTTTCCAAATGGTGGGAAAATTTGTTTTTTTTGACTATGTGCCAACCATGCCTCCTCGACGATAAAATGTCCATGTAATATCTTTGTTTCTTTATAACTTAAGTTTTCAGTGGATTAAAATTTAAAATTGAGTTAGTTTTTCATTGTTTTTATTTATTTTTCTTGCGCGGTGTGTTCAAGACGTTCGGTTTGCACCACGGTCGGTGCTTCATGTAAATTTACAGGGTGCACTGCAACATAATGTTAAATTCCTCGGTGGTGCATAGGTAAAGAGGAATGCACCGACGTGTTCTCTTATCGACACACCACGCAAAATTATTTAGCTATTCGATGGTACATCTCAATACCTATAACACACTGGGCCATTACGTTACATGACACACTGCGTGGATTAGATATATTATTTTGCGCGGTGCATTAGTAAGCATGCACATTGGTGCATTCATGTTTACAAACATACCGTTTTAAAAAAATGGCATTTTGTCGCGGTGCACCCTGTAAATTCTCTACGTGCACCATTAGTGGTGCGAGCTGAATGACTTGAACACACTGCCTGAAACAATTAGATAAAAAATTGCAAAGTTCTGTACTTGTCAATTTTAAAAAATTGGTGGGGCGGTGCATCCTCGTTACCCAAACGCACCAGTGCATTTAAGGAACGTGTACGCACTACCTTAACTATTTTTTTTTTTTTTAACTGTGCGTTAGGATTTTAAATTGTTTTTATTTTAAGCAGTGCGTAGGGTAGTCGTAACACACTGGTGGGGCGATGCACCTCGGTTACTTAAATGCACCGGTGCATATAAAGAACGTATACACACGACCTTAACTAATTTTAAACAAATTGTTTTACAGTGCGTTGGGATTTTAATTTGTTTTTATTTTAAGCGGTGTGTAGGATAACCATAATGCACCAGGGCGTGGGTTTACCTGGCTGCATTGGTGCGGTAGCGTTAAACAACACATGACATAACATAATATAATATTTTTTTTACGGTGCATTATTTTTCACTGGCACATTGTAGGCGGTGCTCACAAGTTATATATGCATCGCGGGCGGTGCTTGATTGTTTTTCAGGTGCACCGGTTATGCCATTTGCTTATTTTTTGAAGAAAGTTATTTTTTCGTATTTTTCTAGTTATGTTTTATGTATGTGTGAGGCTGATGTATTTCATATGTTCATCATGTAGAGATGTGAGCAGAGAGAGAAACAACAACAACAAGAGCAGAGGGTGGACCTATACAATGTTGAATAGAAATGGGAGGCGAGGGAGAGGGAGATGGATTTGTACCCTCACCTTATTATTGCAACGAATCATGTTCTCTTGAGGAATGTAGGACTTCTGAAGTACTATGAGGAGGATACATCCCTTAAGGGAAACTTTGGGTTGTTGGTGCATCTGATTCGTTGATTAGATGTCCATCGACAAGATTTCTGTGTGGGTTCGGGTCAGTGGTACCATCCCACTGAGGAGGATATTTAATTTATCATTGGGCTATCCAAGAGAGGGGAGGATTTTCCCCGGTTCCCAAATGTCCCAGTAGGTGTTGCAGTTGAGAGTCAACTCATGTACTCTCAACGATATATTGGGGTTGATGTACTATCCCTAGTTGATTTCCAGGTGTCTGATGGACAACTGCGGATCACCTCTTTTAGTGCAGAGAAGTTTAGGTGCCTCTCACTGTTAGTGACAAACACAACACATTTTACCAGTGATGGTCAATGCATTTGTTTCCCTCTTTTTTATTATGTTTATTCATTGGTATAGAGGCCACGATGTATCATGTGGTCTGCCATTTTTTTGTGGCAGTTTTGTATAGCGCTACACATGTGTCATGCTATGATACATGGGAGGTTGAACTTCCATTTTTCCTCATAGATGTTTTGCTAATTTTTTGAGAGGTTTCTAGAGACGAGGCCGATTTTTTTCCATCAGCCTGCTAGGCCGAGGACTCATGTGCGGATGTACATGTGGGGAGAGATAATGCCCAAGAGGGGCCAACTGGAGTTTTCGGCTTGGATTTCCCCATATGCATTGAGGCTACTAGGAAGCGATACATATCACATGTTCATCATGGTGTTGTGTCCTTACGCGGGTTTGGATTAGCGACGAAGTCCGAACATCCTCTTCACAGTAGATGAGCCACTAGATGATAGAGGTAATATTAGTGTTTTGTTTAAATTAATCTAGTTTCATTGTATTGTCTTACTTAATTAGAATAAAATTAATTCTAACACGTTCTTTAACTTGTTTTATTAAATTGTTTATTGAAACGGTGTAATTATTGTTGTGTACTATATATTTTGTAGATATTGGCACTTTCATTGGGGATGTGCCTCCTCCCCCAACATATGACAATGAGGAGATGATGCATGAGGCCATGGTGGGTTAGGGTCCTTGGGTGCATATACTCGATGAAATGTGCTATAGGCTAGATACACATTTCAGGTTGGAGTTGGGTGGCCAACTTTGTGTACTTTTGACTGAGGTGGGAGTCCACTCTATGCTGATGCGAGACATCAGTGAATATTCTATGCTCTTGGAGCTTTGGAGGGAGATGTTGCATGATTCTTCACTTGTCTTATACCAGGGATTATAAGAGCCAACATAAGATGTTCATTCTTCATGGACAACCATGGGGGGATATTGTTATTGATCACTACTACAAGCCAAACATAATAGTTGGTGTTTTGGAGGGAATATGGGTTGATGCCATCCATGGCTATGTTGAGTTTTAGACTTTTCACTTCATCCTTGATTTTTTTGGGCCATGTATCCTCTATATGCTTCATGTCTATTGAATCTATTGGGATTCAACTCACTTCTGTGTGAGGCATGCCATCCCTGGAACATGGCTAATTCTTTGCAATGAAAGAGCCTTTGAATCCTTGGGATTATAGGCATGTCCCTCAATATATTAAGAGGAGGACCATGTGATTTACCCTTTTTATTTGATTTATGATATCTTTCATGCCCACATTTCAGACATATCTCTTTGTCTGCATATTCTCCTCTATATAGAATACAATCATTCAAACATGCATGACATAATATGTACTCAACACCTAATATTTTCAACATCTGCTTTGCCTCTTCGTAGTTGTCGGGAAAGACATTATTACTCAAAAGAACCTTATCTTTGAATAACCCATAGTTAATGGGCAAAATAAATGTACAATGTCATTTACAGTTCATAAAATCGATCGTTTTTAATGTTGATTGTGTGACAAGATTTCTCAAATTATAAGGGACTTAATGATGGTCAATTACTTGAATATTTCCTAGAAACATGCGTTTGACATGCAAAAATTTTCTTTCAAGTTGTACAATAACATTGTTGTCCCCAACTGGGTAGACTTTGATCGGCTAGGTCCAAAGAGAGGGCTGGTGGAAGCAGATTTAAGACTTTCGAATAAGGTATCAGTGATATGAGTGTCATCCCCTTGCTCATCATTCTGGAATGCATCTAACAACATTATCTCCATGGTAGATGTATCTCGTAAATAATCATCCTTACCAACCTCTATTTCATTGACTCCATTGCCAACTTGTGAAGAACTATTATTGTTGTAGTCATTCCTAATTGGTGAATATCGATGTAGTGGGAATTGAATAGGTGGTTGATTCAACCATTTTCGGTATACTTCCTCTCTGAGTTGTTCTCTTATTGCAACCTTCTCTCAATTTTCCATTGTAGCGGGGTGCAATTGAAGATGAAAGGTAGGTCGCTCATAATCAAAATCCTAATTTCAAAAATATTGAGCATTAGTACATCGATGATATTAGTAAGCACAATGCAATTGGTTTGTTCAAATCACATTATACCCAACATTAATTATTACGATCGCTAGTAGAGGATTACGGTTGGAAGATGACATGTTACTATTGACATCATAAAGCGGTTGTCCATTTTCATCTACTAACTGTTTGTGGTTGTTCGAGTTGTGCTCTTATTGCAACCTTCTCTCGATTTAACATTGTAGCGGGGTGCAATGGAAGATGAAAGGTAGGTCTCTTATAATCAAAATCCTAATTTTGAAAATATTGAACATTAGTACATCGATGATATTAGTAAGCACAATGCAATTTATTTGTTCAAATCACATTATACCCAACATTAATTATTACCATCACTGGCCAAGGATTATGGTTGGAAGATGGCATGTTACTATTGAGAGCATAAAGCGGTTGTCCATTTTCATCTACCAACTGCTTGCGGTATGTTTCTCCTGATAAGCGATTCCAATGTTTTTGAATTGGTGGAATATCTGCATCTGAACTCGATTCTGAATTAGGATGGACTTGAAATTTGGATACATTTTTATTCAGATTGACAAGGATAAAAAAATTAAATTCAATTAGATAATCGAAATATAAATAAAATTTGAACTTGATGGAGATGGAAAGGGAGAACTCCGCGATGGACTTTGAGAAATATGGAACGAACTAGAATTTGAAGAATTGACCATTTGATATTACAAGATTTTCTCCCTACATTTGAGCAAAATCAACAATAAATTTTTAAGAATAAGGCGACTTTAAGAGGAAAATGTATACTATGGAGTACTGCAAGTCATGTGTATGCATCCTAAAAGATAATTTAAGATGAATATACTATTTTGTGTGCAAATAAAAATTCAGATAACTTTGAAAGCATAATGGTGCACTTATTTAAACAACACACATCGATGCGTATATAACAATATAAAGCACTAGAGAATTTATTTACGAGTCGCACCGGTTCATAATAAATAAATATTTTTTTATCTGATATTGGTGCTCCAAAAATTTTAAACGCACTAGTGCGTTGTATACAAAAACACACCAATGTGTTATATTAATATACACATCGAGGTTTCTAAAAACTTGAAAAAAAAACGTGACTTTGTTTTTTTACAATTGAAAAATGAGTGGGAATTTAAAATATAATTTCGTAAAGTCATTTAAATAGTAAAAATCTATTTATAGTGGAGAGATTTACAAGAGATCCATACAGGAGAGCACTATAGAGAGACACAATACTTTTGAACAACATGATTATTCAGAAGATCAGAATTTGAAGGTTATGGTGATTTATTTAAAACCCTTTTCATAAAATCTTTCCCGGGTATTAAGCTATTCCATATTCTATAATTTTTCCAAAATTTACAGGGGAGATATTTGCAAGAGAGACATACGTGGGAGCACTGTGGAGCAACAAATCAATACTTTGGAACATGAGACTTATTCAAAAGATCAAAATTTGAAGGGTATGGTAATTCATTCAAAACCCTTTTGGAGGAACAAAATGATTCAAAAAATTAGAATTTGAAGGGTTTTGTGATTCACTCAAAACCCTGCATAGTAAAAATTTTAAATTTTACTGTTGATTTTAATAATATTTTTTTTACAATTTGTATCTCTATTTAGATTTAATTAAAATTCAGAAAAAAAAATAAAAAATTGCATACTTACCTTAAACCCTTGCTTCTTCTTGCTTATGTGACTACAAAATTTCACCTTAGGGTTTAACTCCCTCTATCACTTCATAATTACAACTTTTCATTTTAGGCATTTTAGATTTAATGGGTTTACGTTTCCATATAAAAGATGTTTGACATGTTATGCATCGGATCCAAAGCCTCTCGACCCTGTCACATTTTTTTTAAAACTGTTTTGTGTTATCGGTGAGCCTAATTGAATCTAATGCACCTGTGTGCTTTCGGAAAAAAACACATCGGTAATGATGCAACATAATTAAAAAAATTCATTCATCGATGTGTAATTTTATTTGTTCATGGTATTTTTTTTTTTTTTTTTTTTCTATTGGATCAATGATGATAACGATACATATTGCACCGTTTTTAAAAAATCTATTTTTGATATCGGTGTGTTTCATATATGGAACACATCGATGCTTTTGTATTATGAAATCACACCAAGAACTTTATTTTTACAAAAAATTATGTGATTTATTTACAAAATATATTTAATAGCTTATGTATTGAATGGTATATGATATATATTGATAAAAAAATGTGTGAGAATAGTTCAAGTGACAAAAATTCTGATCAACACAATGATAATACATCCAAAAAGATAAAAAAGACAATTTCTTTGTAAATTCTATACAAAATTAATATGTTAAAAAGACAAGTTCTTTGTAAATTATATACAAAATTAATATGTTTGAACTATATGTAAGTTTAACTAATATGTATTGGTTAGTGTGTGTCCTGCAGAGCCATAAACTGAGGAAGCTCGATAAGATTCTTTGTGATCTAAGTGCAGAAGAGCGTAAAATCTTGATGGAAAAGTTGCAAAAGGAAGAATTAGGTGAATGAAAAAATTCTATTCAATATGAGTTCTTTTTTGAATTTTCATCAATAATATACTTAAAAAAATAGATAACATGTTTCAAACAATCTATTAATTCACATATGTTTAATGTTCTAAAGGGACCAATAACGAAGGAACAAAATACCGTCGTAAGAAAATAAAATTATAGAAGATATAAATGATAATGAATTGGTTGTTAGCTCATCTGGAGTGGTGCTGGAGGTTAATGAAAGGGGGGTTTTTTTTTACAAAACTATGAGAGATATAGTGGAATGAACGTATAGACATACTTTCCACTTACAATAAATAAATCAATCCATTGATTCCAAGAAACATGTTATATCTAAACTACATGAAGTGTTTCCAGAGCAATGGTCAATGAGACTTGTTAGACTTGCAATAGAAAAAACATACAACAACAACAAAAAACATTCAAAAAGTAATATTCCTAAAAATGCTTTTCTAGAATATGTATTTATTACTACAAACCATTTCTTTATTAATATCAATTTTGTTATAATTAGTTTCATATATCAATATAAAAATAGTTTTTTGTCATGTTACTTTTTCAGGAAGATTATGAAAATCCCAAAGGATCAACGAGCTGATATCCAAAATATGCCAGTAGGAATGTTGAAAAAAGTGTACAAGAAGATGGTAAAAGAAATTGACATAATTGCATCACAGTAGGAGCCATCTCAACAACAACGTGCTTCAAATGTATGAAATCATTGAAATTTTATATTAGGTACATATAAATAAATAATTTAGCATTAAATATTCATTTTCAAGTATTTTCTTGCATAAAAGAAAACAAAATCGAACCCATTTAACACATAAAACAGGACGACAAGGAAAAAAAGGGTTGATAGCAAAGTTGGTGAGTAATTCTTATTTCCTTATAACATTAACTTAAGATTTCATTTTTGTATATTATAATTTGTTTTACAACAACCACCCTTGAATGTCTTCAAACATGTGTTAACATACAAAGAAGAGCCATCATAAGAATTGTTTGACTTTGGGTTAAGTAAGTGTTGTGAGTATATGTTAGCATATCAAAAATTAATTGTGGAATTCGTAAGTATCTTATGTTGTTTTACTTCTCTCATTTTATAATTAATGGAACAAAAAAAATATTTTATATTAAATCTATGATTTATTATGGGGTATAAAACTTGCAGGAAACAAAGTATGTAAATGTGACAATAGAAGAGTTGTTGACAAAAGGTATGAGATTTGGTTTTGAAAAAATGTGGATTATTTATGACTCAATTCTTGCTATGGCATGTCGCTTTTCAATTTACATTCATGTGTATTATTTATTTCAATTTTCATTATTCTCACCAATGTATATACACTCATTACACTTTATTTTTAATTTTTTAGATGGAAACATTTAAAGAAGAAGAAAACATTGGAGACAATAAAAAAAACATTCGACCAAATAACCCAAGTCATGGAAGTAGCTCGAGCACTGACAAAAGTTCCAACGAACAATAATGATCAATATATTTGGATATCAATGCAAGCCGTTGTATTTTTTGAAATGCTTTTCTATGAAAATCAAACATTTTCTTTAATGTAATGGACATAGTGTCCCAATTGAAAGACAAGGGGTTACCAATAAGTATCGACCAATTTTGTATGACAAAGAGGCTATTATTCATATATAATAAAATATGTTTTATTTTATTCTATTGCATTGCCCAATGTTGCTGTGAAATGTTACATCACTGATTAAATATATGGATGATTAAATATTATAATGAAGTGATGCAAAATCTGATGATATAACAAATTAATCCAAACATCATATCCAAATGCACTAATCAAAATTTAATTTATATGAATACTATTATAAGATACATGTTGGTGCAATTATATGCATAATATATTACCAAACATAAATTATCAACCGAGATTCGTAATCAGTAGAGTTGATGCACTATATGCGCCGATAATAGATAGGTTCTTATGTCTATTTAGTATAGCTAGATAAGAAAACCATTCAAAAACCAACACACTTTTAAAAATGATAATCTTCACACAATTTGAAAGATGGAAAGCAAAACTCATAAACAAGCAAAAGCTCTTGCTCAGGTGATGGACATGTTCATTGATGGCTCATGAAAAGAAAAGATGAACTTTGATTCTATCTCCTAGAGCAACTAAAATAACAAGTGGAATGCTCCATTAAAGCTCATGTATGGTGAAATATGGAGATCCAACTGTTCCTGCATTACCACACTTTGCAACAAATTCGAATAGTGAAATCAAACAAAATAACATGGAATCAAAATAAAAAATACATGAAATGAAAATCTACACTAACAATTTACAATAAGCTTACTAAGTTGGATCGGTGGCCCTTGCCGATGCCAACATGGAAGCTTTAGATCACCAGATGCTAACTTATAAGAGACACAAGATCACTGAATTCAAACTTGCATTAATCTTCAACAATTAGATTTACAAAAGGAGTCTCTTCATGAATTCAATCTACATCATAACAATTCTCCTCAAGAACCTATCTTATCATAATAATTCTCCTCTAATATACATAATAATAATTCTCTTCTCCCCCTCATGAAGACATGGCACTCTCTTTTATACATGAGATATTTGAAAAGGAGATAAACATCTCATAATTACAGATCCGCCTTTCTCTCAATCCATTTCCCATTATTACAAAATATAATCCCTTCAAATCCTCACGCATATCTCTCATATATCTTCGATAAGATATGACAACCAAATCTTCATGATCTTCTCCTTGGATTAAGATTGAATTATCTCCTCAAACCTTGAAATGGTGGAGGAAGTATTCGAGAAGTCTTTTTGAATTAATCCTTCACACATTACAAAGCTCACACATTTTTGAGATATATATGAAAACATGTCAATTTTCTAATATTTAATCACAAATTCCCTTTTAATACTAAAATAAATGATTTGGAAAACAATAAGGTTAAACCCATATTTAATTATGAAATGGTATTAATGAATGGTTTATGGAGTGGTAGAATATGGATAAATGTGATGAATGGTGAAATGAAAGGTGGATGAAAATGCAACAATCTTGAGACTCAACATACCCCCCAACTGAACTTGTTGCATGTCCTCATGCAACTGTGCATGAATCTTCTCAAGAAATTTTGGCATCTGAATTTTGGCTTCGAGTGATGATAATGAATATTTCCAGGATAGGATTTACATGAGTAACAACTGACATTTTCTTATTGGTTCTTTTGTGACAACTATGAATATAGAAAATGTTGGTTCTTGTGTAAGCAACATTCATTTCGTTATTTATTTTTTTTTTTCTTGCTGTTATAATCATAAAATGTTGGTTCTTGTGTAAACAACATTCATTTCGTTATTTGTTCTCTTGCTGTTATGATAATAATTTACCCATTTTCTTGCTGGAATAAGAAAACATCACTGAGTATAAGAAAGCCCTTTTGCATATTTGTGAATCATGCCAATATGTATATCAATTCTTATGAAGCAAAGTGCAGTAGAGTATCGTTGAAAGAAAAAAAAAGTTGGTAGATGGTAAATGGTAGTGGAAAAATGGAGTGATGATAGCGAATACAGTTCCCCCCCCCCAAACTAAATTGGTTGCATGTCCTCATGCAACATGGTCTGAGTCATAGAAGTGAAAAGGAAAGGTAGCACGATGAAAGATTTTTCCAAATTATTCATTCTAGCATGTAAGGAATTGCATGATTAAAGAGTAGAAAACAACATACCTCCACTTACCCAAAATGTTGATGAACTATGCAATAGAAATATGGAAGATGCGACTGCTGGAGCATGGAAGATGTCACTGCTGCAGGATCATGTGAAAGGTGACTACTGTGTTAGCTGCGACTGCTGGATCAAGGAATGTGAAGTGTAGGAATCTGAACTGTTGTTGATGAATCATGGAAAAGAGGAAGTAAGGACGTGGAACTGTAGTACTCTCATATAGATAAAGTCATGTTTCTATAAATGCTGAGGAGTCATGGAAAAATGTATAGTCTTCACCCGCTGCTAATCCCGATGGTACAATTCTAGTCATGCGAATGAATGTGTCGATGTCGAGCATGAAAACAAGTCATTGGATTACTGACCATTGATGAATGTCGTTAACCAATGCGATACAAACTCACCATTGATGTCAGTGAGTGCCAAGGTACCTAAGTACATCTTGCGAAGTGCGAATGAATGAGCTGATGTCGAGCCACTTGCAAGATTTGATGATCAAGGGACAATGATATATTCTCATGATTGTCAACGAGAGAACTTGCCATTAAGGCATGCAAGCCTCCAGGTACTCCCAATGAACTCTAGTCTATATCCTAGATAAGGTGCTGAGGTTGATGGGGAAAGACTTGTTGAAAGGTGGGCCTTAAGGAATCCCACATCAGTCAACGCGAGTTTGTAAAAAGATTGGTAGGATTATAAATGAAAAGATCTTAGTAGAAACAGTGTTTATGGCAAGGCGATGTAATCATGGAAAGGGAGCTGGATAGTTTTATTGACAAGGCAAAATGAATTGAAAAAGATAAAGAGATGTATGTGACTCAGAAAGATAGGTGTGTGCGAAGTCATGATGGATAAGGCGATGGAAAGTGGACTTCAAGACATGGATGACTAATAATCTTGGAAGGAGAAAGGTAAATGATCATGTCATGGTGTAATTGGTTTTATGAAAGATGGCGGTGTAGCGGCCAACGTCATGACATGTGCGATGAAAAATTTAGATCCTTCAAGATTTTAATAAAGCATGTTTTTCTGAAGAGTTTTGTGATTCTTGAGAATCATTGTGACATGGAATGCGAGCGTCCTCATTCCTGCAATCAAATTTAGTACTAATCCTGCAATAAAATTTGTGAGATCATCGTAAAACAGAAAATGCGAGATTAAGTATGAAAGCGGCAAATTAAAGAGATAAATAAAAAATGTGTTTTACTTGTTGCGCGTTTATTCCATTGTTGATTGCTTCTTGAAGTGACTTAAGAAAATAAATCATCGTAAGACGTAAAAACATTATTGTTTTCAGGAATGATGAAAAAGTCAATTTGGAATTTTATTTGTTTTTATAATTTGTTTTCAATTTTTATTTTTTATGGTTTTCTTATATATATATATATATATATATATATATATATATATATATATATATATATATATAAT
>ML799614.1:277836-288362 GCA_009831015.1 Picea engelmannii
TGAAACAAAACAAAAACAATGAAATCACAAAATTTTATATTTATTTTAGTTATTTTTATTTTTTATTTTTTTAAATGGCATAAACTGGTTTATTAGGCATGAAAGAGTGACTCGAGCCTGTTGCCTCGTTGTGTGCTTCACTCTTCCGCTCAAAAAGTTGCCACCCTCTTTGACTCAACCAAACTGATCTGTCATCAATTTCATTATGGATGAAACTATTCCGCTCCTGCGTGACCAATACTTCTACTTCGCTCCAGGATTTTCATGTCCCTGTATGTTGGTTTGCTGGGGTGTGGCGTTCCAACCAATAAGACATGCATTTTTGAAAGGTATTCTCTCCAACGACGGGCACATCTACAATAATCCCAACAGTAAGGAATACTACTATGCAAATACCTACTATACTCATGATCATAGTCCTTAACATGGCTTGTCGTATCTGCAATAAGCATGCAGGCATAGTCTATCTGGTCACACTAGGGGGATGCCTGCCCTTATGTAGTTGTAAAGCCATGATATGGTAGATAATATTGCTAGTCCAAACCCTCCAATTGCTAAAAACAACACAATTTCCAAAGGTATCAATATGGGACTGAAGAAAATGAGAACAAGAGTGAGAATCACCAATCCTATGATCGTTCCGGTTAATGTGAGACCTGTCAAAAGCAGCAAAATTGAACCAGAAATGAACAGGGTGATGAAACCCAATATGTGAGTTGAATTGGGTGTATGATCATGAATTTTCCGCATCACGTCAGCCATCTTAAATGCCCAAAAAGCCTGAAAAACAAAGAATCCAACAATATAGACTGATAATTTTAACTTCATTGATGTCATTTTAGTGCGCATTCCAGTGGCCGTGGGTGGGTATCCTTCCAGTAGTCGGACACCAAGTAGTGATTTGGAACCGGCTTATGTTTACAACTAAAAGTCCCTGCCTTTCGGTGGCACATAAAGGGAAAATAAGCTTTTATTGCATGAAACCTATTGATTGGTGTGAATGTGAATGGATATATTCATGAACTGGAAGAAACAAACCTTGAAGGTGGAGGGAAGTGATCGGGTCGAAGAGGACGATCTGGTGGATGCTGGAGTACACGTAGGAGCTGCTTCTATGATGGCAGCAACTGGTGACGATGAAGCGAGAGCCATCCTTCTCCTTCACATGTGCTGGCTGGGTTGATGTTTTTGTATTGCGATTAGACATAACAAAACCAACTCTTGTGATAAACGGATTATGTAGGAAAGGATCCACATAAACGTGTGGTGAACGTTTGCATGATCTGATATTTTTGATAACACTGTCTCCTCCAAGCTTTAAGAGTTGATGTTGATCTAGTGTTTAAGAAATATCATCCGCATTAAGCGTCCATTTAAAATCACAAACTACAATTATATGCCCTTCACAGCCAGTAACTTTCACAACATGGTGCATTGGAATTTGACGTTCCAATATCACTTGATCTTGTAAGCTTGGTGGCCCTTTGATTTTTTTCCATAGTCCCTCATTCCCATCGAAAGTAACTAGGCTAGTCCCTCATCCCCATCGAAAGTAACTAGGCTGAAATTTTCCATTTGAATATATCCACTATCCTCGAGGCTGAATTAAATCGTCCGCAGGTATCTCAGTGGCGACCTTCCATGTCATCTGTCACGATGTACTGGTGACCTTTAGATTCAAGCCATTCTCATATGCCCAAAGCATTCTCAACACACCCGAGGAAGTTAGGATTCAATGAAGCATATTTATTGGCTTTATAAAAGACTCCAACAATTTTATTACTTCCTGCAGGTGCATGCAATTCTCTGACAGAAGATGTGAGAGGAGAGACTGAGGAGCAGATCGACCTTCTATTCGCAGTTCAGAATGTATATATAACAACTCTCTTGCTCGCCATTACAAAAAAAGACAGGTCTTTACCAGGAGGGATTGATACAGGGCATGTAGAGCATAGTGGGGAAGCTGACCAACCTCCCATTCCAACAATGTAAGCACAACATATCCACAGTTTTTCCAGCCCTCATGCCTTGCTGGTGGCATGATTGTTTGATGCAGGAGCATCGTATAAAGCCAAAGACACGTGCCTAACCAAAAGGGACAGCTGGACGCCCAGATGTAACTTGAGCACGTTTTTATGAAAACGTATTGAATTTTGAAATCTGAAGCATTAATGTAATAGATTAGAAAAAAAAGTGTAGTTGCATTTATATCCGTAGATCTAAACGGATCTTGGAGCGTATGTTTCTATCCACCGGATGTAATAGACATTTATGTTTATTTAATGCAAGTGGGTAGATATGAAAGTTAGATTAGACAGTTTAGAAGTGTAGGAGGGAAAATGGATCATAGACACCCTCAACCTTTGTACCATTGTAATATTATCATTCAGAATTCATAAGCTGTAGAGTTGCAGAAAAGAATAGAGGAGAATAGAGAATTTTATGCATTTTTAGCTGTTGATATTTACCATGTACAAGAGCACTGGAATTGATAGAAGAAAGCTTTGATTCCAAATCTATGTGTTTGTTATGGTTGTTGGAACCACCTGTTAATGGTATGTTGTAGGCTTGTTTGTATCCTCTGTATGCATTTATTTCAATGCTATGTATGTTTGTAGGTTCTGAAATTCTATGTTGAATGTTTGAATTCCAGGTAAGGGAAAAATGAGTTTCATTTGTTTCTCTTTCTGAGAACTCCTGCAAAGAGGGCAGTGGAGGGTCCATAAGGAGTGCGTCAACCAGACTCTGAGTTTCATCTCAGAACCCTCAGAAGAGATTCAGGTTTCCCTTTTGCAGACACAAGAGCCATGAAAGGTGTGTGCAGGCTGAGTGAAGTATTGGGTTTTACAAATCCAGGAGGAAGATTGAGAGACTACTGCTGCAAATAGGTCACGAGGTTGAAGACTCAAATAACCAGAGGTTATTTGGAAGTTTTCCACAAGGAGGGCGTGCAGGGATCCTTTTGGAAGCTTGAGTTTACAAGTGAAAGATCAGGAGGGATTTAACCTTTGAAGTGGTCAAAGGGAGACGAAGGTCAAAATCATCTCATAGAAGTCAAGTTCAGGAAGGAGAACAAGAGTCATTTGAGCAGAAGTCATTGAGAAGTGAATTGGGTGGTCAGAATTCTCCGTGGAGAACTCGCGAAACCGCGAGGACCGTAGGATCCAGAGGAGCTGCAAGGTGGTTAAGAGTCGGATGAACCCACCACCCTGATATCAAGAATCAATGTGGACCGTTGATCATGGTCAGTTTGAGTCGTTTGATCATTTCGTGAATTCGGGGTTCGAAAGTTTGGAGTGCAAGCCAAAATCTTTGGTCACTCTAATTCCTTAATCACGAAAGGGATTGTCAAGTGTGGAATTGAACGGCGGAAACACTTCGTGGAGAGGCGTCGAAGACCCGTGAGTCATTGGATCTTGCAAAGAAGTGAGGGGGTTAAGGCGAGTGCCTTTTCAATCACCCATAAGCTCAGGAGAGATAATGGCCGTTGGATCCAATTTAAAAAGAGTCATTGGATCTCGCACAAATCTGAATTTCGTGAATTCGGGGGTTGGAGTGACAAGTGATTTTGGAATCAAAATTCGTGAACTCCCGGTTCACGAAACCCCGAAAATATTTGGACCGTCGGATCAGGGGAGGCTCACAGCTGTCGATCTCGTCAAAGGCAAAATTTCGGAGTCGGGTAATCATGGAGGGAGAGGAATGGCCATTAGCTGTTCTCTCAAGTCACGAAACCCAAAATCCTTTGCGGGCTTAAATAAAGGGTTTAGTTAACCCTTGTCGTGGTTGAAGAGAAGATCCTGCGTGGATCTTGGCCGGAGGGCAGGAGATCTGCACCAGTTGTGGTATTAGAGCACAGAACCAATTCTTTGCTTTTTGAAGCAGAGAGAAAAGAGGAATTTTACAGCCATGCCGTCGAGAAGAAGAGAAAGGGCAATGCTTGATCCAGTAGTGGAAAGATAAATGCGTGAATTATGTGCCAGGCTTGATGCTATGGAGACAACATAAAGGTGCACAATTGACGCTGGGGATATCAACGACGTTGAAAGTGAAAATGAAGCTGAAAACGAAGAAGTTGCGACTGAAGATGATGTAGAAGAATGCCTATTCAGGGCTATTGCAAGGATAGGTGCCAGAGAAAAAATGGACATTCCCATGTATGAGGGAAACTAATATGTTGAAGAGATTCTAGATTGGATTAGAGCTCTGGACAAATATTTCGACCATGAGGACGTTGAAGAAGACAATAAAGTCAAACATGTCGTTACCAGACTTAAAGGGAATGCAACACTGTGGTGGGATGAACTGCAGGCTGACAGACATTGCAAAGGAAAGCAAAAAATCAACAACTGGGATAGAATGGTTGCAAAAATGAAAGCCAAGTTTATACCTAGGGATTATCAAATCAATCTGTCTCAAAGGATGCATAATTTGAGACAGAATCTTATGTCAGTGAAAGAATACACTGAAGAATTCTATAGGATAAACATCAGAACAAGTCATCGGGAAAGCGATGATGAGAAAGTTTCCAGGTATATGAATGGTCTACGGTATGACATTCAGGATGAGAAGAGCATGGTGATCATTCTAACTATAGAAGATGCTTATCATATGGCTCTGAAAGATGAAGAGAAGTTGAGCCGAAAGAAAGGTCAAAGAGGCCAAGGCAGAAGTCAAAGCAGAGGCAAGCCGATTTCCCAGGACAAAATTCAGAGACCTAAAGAAGAGGGGAAGAAACCTCAAGCTCAACCTGAGAGAGGAGGAAGCTCACAGGGAAGATAGTATGCTGACAAAAATACTTTTCCTCGAGTCAGAGGAAGAGGAAGAGGCAGAGGAGGTGAAGTGAAATGCTTTGTTTGTGGAAAATCGGACATAAATCCTATGAGTGTCCAGATAGGAAGAAATATGGTGGTGAAACTCACATTACCGAAGCTCAAGGAAGGAATGTTGAGGCAGAGGACGCTGAGGGTGGAAGATCCTTAATGATGAGGAAAGTTCTCTTGAAAATAGAGAAGGAACCAGAGAACCCAGCCCAAAGAAACACTATGTTCGAGACTGCTTGCAAAACCAAAGACATGGTATGCAAGGTCATAGTGGATAGCGGTAGCATGGATAATCTCGTATCTACAAAGATGGTAGAAAAACTGGAGTTGGAGACTATTGTGCATCCAAGCCCATACAGAGTTTCGTGGCTGCAAAAAGGACATCAGGTAAATGTCACTAAACAATGTTTAGTCGAATTTAAAATAGGAGGATATAAAGATGATATATTATGTGATGTTATTCCCATGGATGTTTTCCATCTATTGCTGGGTAGACCATGGCAATATGACAGAAATGTGGTGCATGATGGGAGAAAGAACACGTACACTCTGGAAAAAAACGGTAGGACGCACATGTTACTGCCAATTAGGGATAAAGAGGTGAAAACAAAGATGAGCAACACTGTACTTCTCATGAGTGGGAAGGAACTTCTTAAGGAAGTCAAGAAGAAGGAAGACACACAATTCATTTTGGTTAGGAATCCCAAAATTGTTTTGAACAACACTAGGATAGATAATTTACCAGAAGAAATCCAGGAGTTGCTGGAAGAATTTGCTGATATAGTAGTGGATGAACTACCTTGTTTGTTTCCACCTATCAAGAGTATAATCCATCATATCAATCTTATACCTGGAGCCAATTTTCTGAACAAAGAAGCATATAGGTTGATGCTGGAGGAAAATGAAGAAGTTAGGAGACAAGTCCAGAACTTAATGGACAAAGGATTGATTTGGGAGAGCTTGAGTCTATGCGCTATTCCGACAGTTCTTAGCCCAAGAAAGGACGGTGGCTAGAGAATGTGTACAGACTCAAGGGAAATCAAAAAAATTACCATCAAGTACAGGTTCCCATTGCCAAGGATGGACGACTTGATGGATTGTTTGAGTGGAGCAAAGTTTTTTTCAAAACTTGATTTGAAAAGCGGATATCATCAGATTAGAATGAGAGAAGGTGATGAATGGAAGACAACATTGAAGACAAATGAAGGGTTGCATGAATGGTTTGTCATGCCATTTGTCCTAACGAATGCGCCCAATAATTTCATGAGATTGATGAATGAGGTCCTGAAGGATTTCATTGGGAAATTCGTCATTGTATATCTTGATGATATATTAATTTTCAGCAAAACAGAAGAAGAACACTTAAAGCATCTAGCTGCAGTAATGAGGAGGTTACAAAAAGAGAAATTACTAATCAATATGAAGAAATCGTCATTTGTGAGGAAAGAATTCATTTATTTGGGTTTTGTTATCTCTGCAAATGAATTGAAAATGGATCCAGAAAAGATAAATGCGATTAAGAATTGGCCATCGCCGAAGAGCATGTTTGAAGTTCGAAGCTTCCATAGTTTGGCTAGCTTCTACAGAAAATTCATCTGAAAATTTAGTGGATTTAGCGCACCGATGATGGATACGGTGAAGAAATGACACAAATCTTTTCACTGGACAGAGGAAGCAGAGAAGAGCTTCAATTTGCTGAAGAAAAATATCACTAAGCAACCAATTCTGGTTTTGTTAGATTTTAGCAAGACATTCCAGGTCAGGTGTGACATGAGTGGATTTGACATTGGAGCAGTCTTGAGCCAAGACAACAGGCCGATCGCGTATTTCATTGAAAAACTGAATGAAGCAAAGATCAAGTACTCCACGTATGACAAATAATTCTATGCAATCATACAAGCACTGAAGAAATGGAGAAACTATTTGGTTCCCAAGGAGTTCATTTTGTACAGTAATAATCATGCTTTGCAATTCGTGACTCGACAGGAGAAGTTGAACCAAAAACATGCTAAATGGGTTGAATACATGCAAAATTTTACTTTTGTGATTAAGCATATTTCTGGAACTGCTAACAAAGTTGTTGATGCCTTAAGCAGGAAATGTTTGCTTATGCAGGAATTCAGGGTCAAGACTTTGGGTTTTGATAACCTTAAGGAAATGTATAGTGATGATCCAGACTTCAAGGAGGCATATGAGGCATCTGAGAATCCAATTCTCAGAGATAGAAGCCAATGGACTGAATATATGATCTAGGACGGATTATTGTTCAGGGGAAATCAACTATGTATTCCGAAATGCTCCATCAGGGAGAATTTGTTGATGGAAAAACACAACGGAGGATTGGTCGGACACTTCGGTCATGATAAAATGTTCTCAAAGTTGAATGGCTCATATTTTTGGCCAGGGATGAGGAAATATGTGAAGAAATTAGTGGATAGATGCAGAATTTATCAGCACACGAAAGGAAGAAGGCATAACACAGGGTTATACCAACCATTACCCATACCAGAAAGGTCGTGGGACGCAATGAGCATGGATTTCATATTAGGACTGCCAAGGACACAAAGGGGATATGATTCAATCTTTGTGGTAGTTGACAGATTTTCAAAGATGTCACATTTCATACCATGCCAGAAAACCAGTGATGCCACTCATATTGCGAACCTGTTTTTCAAGGAATTCGTCAGACTTCACGGCTTGCCAAGGAGTATCGTTTCTGATTGAGATACCAAGTTCATAGGACATTTCTGGAGGACCTTATAGAAGAATTTGAGGACAAGTTTGTCCTTTAGCTCAACATATCATCCTCAGACAGATGGATAGATAGAGGTCATGAACATGAGCTTGGGAGATTTGTTAAGGAGCTTAGTGACTAAACACCATAGTCAATGGGATCACATTCTTCCATAGGCAAAATTTTCTTACAATGATTCACTCAATAGAAGCACAGGGCAGAGTCCATTCCAAATTGTATATGGAATGCAGCCAAGGGGAGTTTATGAATTGAAAGATTTAGAACAAGCTGAATTCAGGAGTGCTAGTGCAAAGGACTTTGCAGAAGGAATGAAGGAGCTTCACAACCGAATTAAGGAGTGATTGTAGAGTTCAATTCAAGAATACAAGCGTAGAGCATATCAACACAGGTGAGAACTTCAATTTGAAGTTGGTGATTTGATTCTTTCGCATTTGAGGAAGGAGAGGTTCCCAAGGGGAACGTATAACAAGCTGAAGATGAAGAAGAAAAGACCGTGCAAGGTCATAAGGAAACTTGGGGAAAACACATATGAGATTGAATTACCCGATGGGGTCAGAATCTCACCGATATTCAATATCGTGGATTTGTACCCTTACAGAGCTGAAGAAGAAGGGGCAGAAGATAAACAAGAAAAAATTCAATGGACAAAACAAATGCCTGTAGCTGAAAAGTCACAGATGGAAAGCATAATTAACAAGAGGATTAGAAAAAAGACCAGGAGAAAAGAGTATTTTGAATACTTGGTCAAATGGAAAGGACATCCATTTGAATATGCCAGTTGGGAAGATGAAGCAGCAATTCAAAATCATGGGCAGACCGTACAAGAGCTCATGAACAGGAGTTCATGAAAACTTTCAAGCAAGGGAGTATGATGCAGGAGCATTGTATAAATCCAAAGACACACACCTAACCAAAAGGGACAGATGGACGCGCAGATGTAACTTGAGCACATTTTATGAAAATGTATTGAATTTTGAAATCTGAAGCATTAATGTAATAGATTAGAAAAAAAAGTGCAGTTGCATTTATATCTGCAGATCTAAACTGATCTTGGAGCGTATGTTTCTATCCGCCGGATGTAATAGACATTTATGTTTGTTTAATGCAAGTGGGTAGATATGAATGTTATATTAGACAGTTTAGAAGCGTAGGAGGGAAAACATATGATAGACACCCTCAACCCTTGTACCATTGTAATATTATCATTCAGAATTCATAAGATGTAGAGCTGCAGAAAAAAATAGAGGAGAGCAAAGAATTTTATGCATTTTTAGTTGTTGATATTTACCATGTACAGGAGCACTGGAATTAATAGAAGAAATCTTTGATTCCAAATCTATGTGTTTGTTATGGTTTTTGGAACCACCTGTTAATGGTATGTTGTAGGCTTGTTTGTATCCTCTGTATGCATTTATTTCAATGCTATGTATATTTGTAGGTTCTAGAATTCTATGTTGAATGTTTGAATTCAGGGTAAGGGAAGAATGAGTTTCAATTGTTTTTGTTTCTGAGAACTCCTGCAAAGAGGGCAGCGGAGGGTCTGCAAGGAGTGTGTCGACCAGACTCTAAGTTTCATCTCAGAACCCTCAGAAGAGATTTAGGTTGTGCTTTTGCAGACACAAGAGTTGTGCAAAGTGTGCACAAGCAGAGTGAAGTATTGGTTTTTACAAATCCAGGAGGAAGATTGAGAGACTACTGCTGCAAAGAGGGCACGGGGTCGAAGACTCAAATAACCAGAGGTTATTTGGAAGTTTTCCGCAAGGAGGGCATGCAGGGATCCTTTTGGAAGCTTGAGTTTACAAGTGAAATCTCAATAGGTATTTAACCTTTGAAGTGTTCAAAGGGAGACGAAGGTCGAAATCGTCTCATATAAGTCAAGTTCAAGAAGGAGAACAATATTTGTTTGGGTAGAAGTCATTGAGAAGTGAATCAGGCGGTCAGAATTCTCCGTGGAGAACTCGCGAAATCGTGAGGACCATAGGATCCAGAGGAGCTGCAAGGTGGTTAAGAGTCAGATGAACCCACCACCCTGATATCAAGAATCAATGTGAACTGTTGATCATGGTCAGTTTGAGCCGTTGGATCATTTTGTGAATTCGGGGTTCAGAAGTTTGGAGTGCAAGCCAAAATATTTGGTCACTCTAATTCCCGAATTGCGAAAGGGATTATCAAGTGTGGAATCAAATGAAAGAAACACTTTGTGGAGAGGCGTCAAATACCCGTGAGTCATCGGATCTTGCAAAGAAGTGAGGGGGTTAAGGCGAGTGCCTTTTCAATCACCCATAAGCTCATGAGAGATAGTGGCCGTTGGATCCAATTTAACAAGATTCGTTGGATCTCGCACAAATCCGAATTTCAGGAATTCGGGGATTGGAACGACAAGTGATTTTGGAATTGAGAGTCGTGAACTCCCAATTCACGAAACCTCGAAAATATCTGGACCATCGGATTAGGGGAGGCTCACAACCGTCGATCTCATCAAAGGAAAAATTTTGGAGTCGGGTTATCATAGAGGGTGAGGAACGACCATTAGCTGTTCTCTCAAGTCGTGAAATCTGAAATCCTTTACGGGCTTAAATAAAGGGTTTAGTTAAACCTTATCGTGGTTGAAGAGAAGATCCTGTGCGGATCTCGGCTTGAGGATAGGAGGTCTGCACCATTTTCTTTGTCAGCGACAACCTGCAGTTGGAAATGTTGCTATGCGGGGCGTTTCTGGCAAACGTTCTGTTTTGGTTTTTATTAAATTGTTTTTTTTTTCTAAACTTTTTTTGGGTAAAAATTTTGTTTTTATTTACATTCCTAAATAAACAAAAATAAAATTAGACGGCTCGTTTAACACAAAGAAACAAGTTTTTTTTTTTTTTAGATTTAGATTTAGTTTTGTATTACTTCTCAGATTAAATAAAACACAAACCTACTATATAAAAAGATAAATTTTAATTTTTTAT